>JAFFST010000067.1:38243-53147 GCA_022414735.1 Noturus placidus | reverse complement strand
CACTCAGAAACCACGTGATTTCAAACAGTAACTGTAATCCTAAAACTATGTTCTACATATACAAAATTTCAGTATAAAATTTTGGAAGTTTGGCTGCGCGGGGGGGGGTTAGCGCTTGGACCCACCCAATGTCCATAACATGGTTACGCCCTTGGATAGATGGATAGATGGATGGATGGATGGATGGATCATTTATTTCCAGACTCAAGGTCCATTAAAAAGAAACTAACAACACAAAATTACATACACTACAAAACATCTAAAAGAGACAATTGTGAGTGTGTATGAATGTTGGATTTGTCTAAAACTGTTCAAAATGACTTTTAATTTAATAAATGTTTTACTGGTTAAAGTTGTGTGTTTGCTAAATTGCTTAATGCCAATTAATAGAAGGTTACAAAATAGTTCTTAGTCACATGGATGCAGCAGTACACCTTTTAACGCTTCCAGTATTTCCATTGCTTTATTACTTCTCAGATAAAACTTTCACGTTTTTAGTTTGCATGCACTTGCAGTGAAGCTTACTTTTTTTTTTTTTTTTTCTTCGAGTAATTGAGGTTTAGATTTAAACCTGTTCAATTTATGTGACCAGTCAGACAGATTACTAAGAACTCAATAATAAATATAATAACTTGATAATGGTGGGTTGCAATTTCCACCACTGTAAAAAAAAGTAAAAAAAAAAAAATAAGTAATCGTGGACCCCCTTGAAAACCACTGTCTCATGCTAGTCTTTATTATTATTTATTATCTTTGTACATTTAGACTAATGAATATAGTTATAGAATTTGTAATGGTTTTAACTGTTATAAAGGGAATTGTAATTTATATTTGTAGTGGAAACTATTGTCATTTCTGTGATGGCTTCTATTGTAGGTATTTTTCAGCACGGATGCAAGTGAGGAAATAAATTAAATATGTATTTTACAGAATATAAAACACATTTTCCATAAAATGGAGCAGATATTATCCACAATGTCTTGGCATATATATATATATATATATATATATATATATATATATATATATATATATATATATATGTTTAATAATTGCAATAGAACACATAAAACTGATCCATATATAATAGAAATGATTGGGTTCTTCCTTTCGTTTGTTGTTTGAACCGAAAGCGAAGTCTGGCGTCATTTCCGGCTTTGTTCAACATGGAGGCGAGTGGACTGAAGTTAAATTTCTGGGAGAATGGACCAGCACCTGGACAATTTTATTCATTTCCCGGTGCCGGTAATAGTACAGTTCCTGGATGTGGACCCGTACGACACACACTGTAAGCTCTAAAATCCCTGTTTTGTGTTTTTGATGTTTAATAACGCACAATTTCCCTAGCTAGCTAGCAGTGCTGTATCATCATGGAGGAAGTCGCTTAGCAAGCTAATAAGCTAACTGCTAATTGGCTGCGTTATTTAGAGAAGGGGGAAGAAAGAAAAAAACACACCTATCAGATCTTGTTACACGCATTTGTCAGTGCAGAAAGGAAACATTAGGATAATCTAACTTTTAATATTAGCTATTATTAATTAATAACAGCCCTCGTTTTCAACTGGTAATGTAGCTTAGCTAATAGAAATACACACTTGACGCATCTTAAAGCAAACAAATAAGAAAAGACTTTGGCTTAATACTTAGATGTGAGTTACTAGTTAGATACATAAGGGTTTACATGTGTTTTCCAATCCAAAATATTGTTTGAATACTAATCTGTTTTTTTTTTTTTTTTTTACTTTTCGTTTTGATTATACTCTAATAATAATTGTGATGTAGATATTCAGGGTGTTATAATGTGGCCAACACCTTCAGTGTTTTTTTTTTTTGTCTTTAACATCTTTCTTTTCCCTCCCTAGTAATCCCATGGTGACTGGGACATCAGTGCTTGGGATGAAGTTTACAGGCGGTGTCATTATCGCTGCTGACATGCTCGGTTCTTATGGCTCACTGGCCCGTTTTCGCAACATCTCCCGCCTCATGAAAGTCAATGACGCCACTATCCTTGGAGCTTCAGGGGACTATGCAGACTACCAGTACATCAAACAAGTCATTGATCAGATGGTGTAAGTCTTTGCATGGAGTTATGCCTGTATTATTCTGTACAGTCTAAATCTTCTATGCAAATCTATGCGAGTCATTTTAAGACAGGTGACAGTGTCCAGATGGAGAGCTCATTCTTTCCCCTTTAGTAACTGCTGGTCAGGGTGCTGGTGGATTCAGAGTCTGCTTTGGAAACACTGGACATAAAGCAGGAATATGCCCTGGATGGGACACCAGGCCATCACAGGGCACCATGCACACACATTCACAACTTGGAGCAATGTAGCATAGCTAGTCCACTTACCGGCATGTTTTTGAGAGGAGGGAAGAAACTGGAGAACCCGTAGCAGGAGAAATCAGTTTAAGACTTCAGAAAACTTGCATTATTATTGTATCTATATTGCTATAAAGCAAAAAAAAAAAGATGTGCTGATTGTTTAGGATTGATGAGGAACTCCTTGGAGATGGCCACAGCTATAGTCCCAAAGCCATCCACTCCTGGCTTACTCGAGTCATGTACAACCGCCGCAGCAGAATGAACCCACTCTGGAACACGGTCGTTATCGGTGGATTTTACAATGGAGAAAGGTTAGTTTTCAAATCCGTTTTTACATAACCAGTGCAATTCCTAATTCCTGTTAAGCAAACAGCCTTACAGTACTGTACCTTGGATTTTACTAACTATAGTTGTACTTTCATTTAGCATAATAAAATTATTCAGACATTTTTTTTCAACCTAATCTCTATCTACTACATCTGTAGCATATTTACCACATTACCACAAACTCCGATTCCCCCTGTTTACTCAAAACTCACTTATATTATAGGTTTTGGGGCAGTTGTTGGAATTATCATCTCCTGCCTTCCTCAGTATGAAGGAAGTGTGTGTACTTGCTGTATACTTGTCAGTGGCAATTGCACATACAGTACATATGTGTTTGGTTTATTTTGGTGAGATTAGGTTGAACTATGACTTCTATAAGTGTGGATGTCTGGATTCTGTAGTTTTATTGAAGCACATACTTTGTATGAAGGAAGCTCAGATGTCTCTGCAAGTAATATGGTCATCTGGAATTGGAAATTGAGGCTATAGGACATGAGCACAAACTAGTGTGCACAAGTGTGAAGCCACTTGTTATTGGGAATTGATGGATATCTATTATTTTTCACAAAAATCCTGTTTGTATTTTGTAGTTTCCTGGGCTATGTAGACAAGCTAGGTGTTGCATATGAAGCTCCAGCAGTGGCCACAGGATTTGGTGCATACTTGGCTCAGGTGAGTGTTGGTCTGCTAAGCTTCTTATTTAGGGCTTCTTTTTGTTTGTCCTTTTTCCCCCAGACATCATGTGAATTGCTTCTTATCTGTTACTGTGTATGCCTGTTTCTTTTCAGCCCTTGATGAGAGAGGTGCTTGAGAACAAAGTAGAAGTTTCCAAGGATGAGGCAACGGCACTGATCAAGCGATGTCTCAAAGTGCTGTATTACCGAGATGCTCGTTCTTACAACAGAGTGAGAACTGTTCCTGATATTCATGAATAAATATACAAGAAACATTTTACGATATTGTGTTAAATCTTTGTATCAGCAGAACACGTTACATTATTTCTGTTTTCCTTTAGCACGAGATTGCCATTGTGACTGAAGAAGGGGTTGAGATTCTTGGACCACTGTCATCAGAAACAAACTGGGAAATTGCCCGTATGGTCAGGTGGGTTACATAATGTACTACTCTTGGGGCAGTTGTGTAAGTAAGTGTTATTACGGGAGGCTGAAAAACACCGGGTCAGCAAAGTTTAGCAATTTCCTCATTAGCATTATTTAAGTAATAAATCTGAATAGACATTTGTGTTTGAACATGCTAATATTACTAAAAATAATAATGAAGCAGCTGTGATATAGGTTGTGTCAAAGTTTTAAAATAGCTGTTGTCCTTTTTTTTTTTTCTCACAACTTGAAGCTTGAGTCTCATTTCATCTTGGAGATTTAAAAAAAAAAGATTATTCCCGATAAAATAAGTGATCAAGTATACTATTTTCTTCTTCTTGCAGTGGCTTTGAATGAATGCTCATTTTGCTCGTCTGAATTTCTTTCATCAATGGATTATTTGTACCGCGTTGGAACTGCGTTATCAAGACTACGCTGAGTTTGTTTTACATTTATATTTGACTATTATTATTCTAAAATGTGGAAAAATAAAAATTGAATGTGTCTAAACCTTTGACTGGTAGTATATATTAATTATATTATATGAAACCATCTGTTGGCGCGCCAGTACTGTACTGTCTGTGGTACCACCATCATATACAGCTAAGCAAACTAATCACATATTTGCAATGGTCAGACTCATGCATGATGTAAATTTGCAACTGCGAAATACACCCTTCTATAGCATTATATTGCAGAAAAGTTGCCATTAAGAGTATCAAGGGAATAAAAAAATAAATCACTGATGCAAACAAACATTAACGAAGCATTTATTGATTACAAAATAAAATGTCCCTTTTAGAAAAAGTCTAGGAAAAAAAAAAAAGGTTTTAGGGATAAAATGAGGTTCATGTAATATCAAAGGACAGCCCTTTAATTATGAACAAGCAGCCCTAAATACAGTAGATAATCTGTAACACTTGTATACAGAGGACTTTTTTTGCTCATTTGCAATGTGCACGCTTCACAGCAGTAATAGTACTCAAAGAAATAAGTGAACAGTAACACTTTGGCTGGACTATAAAACAGTTCAGCAGTCAAAGCAGACATGATTATATTCATCTGTACATGGCTACAATAGGTTTTTTTGAGACACATTTTTTAAAGGTGTGCAAAGATGTTCTTAGGACTTTTGTACATTGCGTAAATCGAAACAAATACTGCAAGCAATATTAGTATCGCTAGCCTACATTTATCACTGCAGTAGTGTTTTGAGAAGTCCTTTGCTGGTTCTGCTAACTTTGGGAAATGAAACATGGGAAAAGCATGGGATTGTATAAGGAAGGGCAGAAATAATGGAAAAAATATTAAACAATGCACCTTCAAGGACAGACACATGACACTCTTAATCCAATAAATTCTATTTCATCACTGGTGACTGAAAGAAACTGACAGAATGAGGCTAGGGGTGGTGTATGTAAAATGAGCAGAAGTCAAGAAATATTAGGACATGATCAATAAACTACTGAGCAAATGTTCTTTTCTTATTCAAAAGCAAAATTGTCAGTCAGAACATTGTACTGAGAAAAGCTCTGCATAAAAACAACCTGGAGCATCGACATCTAGTCGATTTTACTTTTAAGAAAATCACAAGTTTATCGTTTCTGCATCTTCAAATCCATGGAACGAATCGAGATCACTATCTTTGTCCAAGACTTTCTTCAGAGCCTGGGGATTGGATGGTGAAGGCAACAAGCTTGGAGAAACAACAGATGAGGTGTTGCCTTTGTGTTCAGCCTCTGGTTCATTAGATTCATGTTCCTGAATTGTGTTCAGCACAAGGGCTTCAGTCAGATTCTGCACCAACTCAGAAAATCCTCCTGGTGCCAACTCTGAATTAGAGTTCAACAGCTCAAAAGAGCGCTGAAGAAATTCTGGCCTTTCCGCTAGGACATCCAGAATTTCAAGGAGCCAGGCTGAGAACAAAAGGGCTAGGTCAGCAGGCATAGCACCAATCAGTTCTTGTGGAGCATCAGTCACATGCTGGCTCCATCGGGCTTGCAGGAACTCTCGTAGCACCAAACCAACACAAGCCTCTAGAGGCTGCAGACGACAGGAGCATGCGTAAGGGAGGATGCTTGGCAAAGTGTTTGTAGTGTTGAGCAATGCTAGGAACTTGTGACTTAGGTGACCCCGATATGGGTCCATAACCAGCAATCCCTTGCCTCCAGAGTTTGGCTTCACATGCCGACTCCACACTTTATCAAACCATAGCTGGAGTCTTTCATCATCAGAAAAGCCCTCTGGTTTGGCCTCCATGATGATGTCTGGCAAGGTCGGTGCATCTGGGCCTTGAGGCTCTCCTCTAAGAAACACTACAGTAGGCAAGATAGTGCCGTCAGCTAGAGAGGCGAGTACAATATCTAGAAGCGGATCCTTTTCGCCAACCAACTTAAAAGCGGACATCATGGAAGAGGAGTCAACTGAGGCAGGATCCAGCTGCTCCATGTCTATAAAAATTGAAAGCTCATCCATAGCAGCAATGGCTGGCAGATCCAAGCAGTGTGAGGTGACCTGCTTATTTATAACAGAAGTAAAAGTGTGCAGACGTTCCTGAACTTTATGGGGTAGCAGTCGGTGGGATGTGGCCAGAGATTGCAGAGATAAATCATGGTTTATCAGGAAGTCCACAGCCCAGCCATAAGAGATGCCTGGCCCACCATCAGCGCTCATGAGCTGTGCAGCTTTGAAAAAAAGTTTGGTTTCGTCTACAGGAAGCTGCTGCTCACGCTGGCACAATACCCACTCGGCTAACCGATCACTGGCTCGAGGAATTAACCCTTCCCTGCTCTTTGGAGGCCCAAGCTGAAGCTGACGCTTTTGTATCAAGAATTGTACTTCCTTAGGCTGACTATCAAACTGGCTGGCTGCCTGAGGAATGCCAAAGCACAGTGCGTAGAGTACAATCTTGAGCTGTGCTACAGTAAGAGATCCTCCGGGTTTAGCACAGTCTTCAGCGTGGACTTCACTGGAAAGCGCCATTTTCTGTGGTGTTAAATCCTTTGGCTGTGTCCCACAATTCTCATCAGGCACAGTGCTTTCAACTACAGGCTGTACTTCAGCAGGAATGGACGGGGTGTGTGAAGAGCTATCAGGGGGGTTTATGCAATGGTTTGGAAGGGGAACAGGATTAGTGGCTTGTGGAAGTGAATTTTGATCCACTTGCATTTCTTGCTTCTGCATGATAAACCCAGAGTTGAGCACCTGGCCTTTCCAAATCACGCCACTTGGTATGAAGAAAAATCTACAAAACAAACAACCCAAGGTTAACAAGACACAAAAAACCCCACAACACTGCTATACATTGGGTACACATTGCTTACTGTTTTAAGACCAATCACTGTAACAGGGCCAATCATAGTATACCTGCACATATCAAAGAACACATACAACTTTCTTTTGAAATGCCACTGACAAATTACAAAGCTTTCTGCTGCTTTGACCTTATTGAGGGTGCACAGATAGGGGTGAGGAACCACCCACAATTCAATGCAATTTCAATGGGGGGTGCTAAGATTTGACACGAGTAAATTTTTTTGTTACTATGTGACCACTTTTTAAAGCAAAGTACAGTGATGTATCTTGGCTCCAACATGTGCAACACTGAGTGAAAGCCTGGGTTGTCAACGATGGCATGCCCACATAGTTGCTTTCGAAACAAAAAATGCAGCTCTGAGCCTTTATGTTTTGCCACCCAACTAGTTTCACCATGTGGACAAAAATGTATTTTGGATAAAAATACTACAAACTATATATATTATGCTTAGAGCGGCTGTGGCTCAGTCGGTAGAGCGGGTTGTCCACTAATCCACTAATCGTGGGGTTGGCGGTTCGAATCCCGGCCCGGGTGATCCCATGCCGAAGTGTCCTTGGGCAAGACACTGAACCTTAAGTTGCCCCCAATGGCAAGCTAGCACCTTGCATGGCAGCTCTGCTACTATTGGTGTGTGAATGTGGTCTCATTAGTAAGTCGCTTGTAAATGTAAAAATTATATTTCTGTAAAGCTGCTTTGAGACAATGTACCATTGTAAAAAGCACTATACAAATTGATAAATTAAATTCAATTAATTCAATGTATTTAAACTGTTTGGTGAAGTTTCACTGAAAAATCTGATTGAGAGCTATGCATCCATGTAGAATCTTTTAAAGAGATAATCAATAATCAATATACATCTAAAAAGACTTTTATTCCTGACTTCACTAAATGTTATGGCTCAATACCTTAAATCACAATTTTCATACAGGACCTTAAAAATCCAACATCCTACAAAAAGCTGAAAGGCTATCACACTTCATCATACAAGTCATTCCTTTGCTGCCACTGTTTCGCTTTAATGTTGTAAATCCTTTGCAGTTTAATCTGTTCTGTGATGTGCAGCACATCAGAGATCACGGGTCTCAGCTGCTTCGACACTCGGCTGTTTCTATTCTGCTTAATTCACCAATTTCACCACTGTTGCAGCAAAAACACAAATCCACTTCAAAGTGGATTGGTAATATTCAAGAACAACAAATAGATCAATTGTGTTAATACCCAAAACAATACGCATGCTGTATTCTATTGAATCATCCATCCATCCATCTTCAACCACTTACTCCTTTTCAGGGTCATGGGGGAACCTGGAGCCTATCCCAGGAGGCATAGGGCACAAGGCGGGGTACACCCTGGACAGCCACTAAGCCACCGTGCACCCCTCTATTGAATCATGTTATTCTTAATTATTTTTCCAAGTGCACCACTGATTGTCGATAAACAAAGAGAAATCAAATTACCTTTTATAGCCACGAGAAAATCCCTCTGAAAAAAGAAAGAATACCGAAAATCACTATGTCATCATTTACATGCAAAGATTATTGTCAGTCTGAATGCCTTTCTACTGAAGAGCTCAAATTACTGTTTGCAGTATATGTGCCTGAAGCTCAGAAAATCTGTTATCTGAATCTACGTGTATGTTACACCTAATACAAACTAAATGTGTGTTACTGTAACTTTTGTGAAAACTTATATTCAATTACATCACTTGTATTTAACAAGACTTACATTTTGTCACATGCAAACACACTTGCACAGAAAATCCATAAAGACACAGGTTGTGGAAGTAACTGGATTCAAATATTTACATGACATTTATATATTTGTTTAAAAGATTCCTCCATTTAATTCATTATCCACTTCATTTGGACGGATAGAAATTTTATTCAGATTTGCTTCTCAATCTACTCTTCTGATTAAGGTGCATATGACGAACACTCACCATTGAATTTGCAGTGGCTGAAGGCGTGGCTTGGATTCTTAGCCAGATGCGTGGCCATCAGATCTCCAATCTCAGTGGAATAGCCACAGGTTTTGCAGCTTAGGTTACCCAGCCTGCCAGAAAACCATAACCATTAGATCGTCAACCACTTCTACTTAATTTCTACCAGTAAACCAGAGACTAAAAATCAGGACACTTACTTTGGACAGGGCTTGTACAAGTTCAGGTATTTAGTGGTGGTTTTGCGAGAAACATGATTACTGCAAACAGAAACATTAAAGATTAGTGAAACCTTTGCAGCAACGACTAGTGATACATTTATTATGATATAACCGCTATTCAGAAATTCTTGCTTACGGTGTCGAACATGCTCACTAATTATTGGCTTATTCACACACACACACCTGATCATGTGGTTAGCATACGCTCTGGAGCAGCAGGTGCTATAACGGCACAAGGAGCAGTGCACAAATGTGGGAAAGTGAGTGGAGAAATCTGGAATCTCAAAGTTACATTCAATGCAGAACCAACGTCTTGACGTTTCGCTGTAATCAGAAGACAGAGGTTGTGTTAAAATCACAGTGTTTTTGTAAAACTTGTGCTTTCATCTTAAATATTCCCCAAGATAACATTTCAGTGGCCACTTGATCAGGTTCATCTATCACAGTGGTTTTCAAGGTGGGGGCCGCCAGGGGGGCCTCAACAATTTGGTGTTAAAAATAAATTCTCACTCTCAGACACACACACACACACACACACACACAATATATTCAGAAGTCTGTATTTTTTATGTGTTTTAAAGACATCTTGCAAAAGCGGGGCCTCAATCAAATGTTAATGCCATTTGGAGGGCCTTGCCCTGGAAAAGTTTGGGAACCACTGATCTATCATACAATGTTGCTTCTAGGTCAAGGGCGAACAAGTCACCATCCCGGTGTGTCCTGGCAGACAAACGGGTTTAGTAGATGGCTTGTAGGCTTTTGAGAAGGTAGTTACCCTTTTCTTAAGTCTACTTACCAGTCAATTTCACATAATGTTTATTTAAATTCCAGCTGCTTCATATGGTTCATGGTGGAGCAACACTGCTGCACTACACACAGCAAGAACTATTTTATTAGTTGAATAAATTAACTTTTAAAAATGACGACCCTCTTCTTTCTCCCCAGCAACATGAAGAGATGTGGGAATTGTGATAAACCAGAGTAAAATAAACAAAAGTGCAGTATCAAGCTGTCAGACAACTAATAATGTAAAACATGTTACTAAAATAAAGCTGCACCGTCAAAGGCATTCACAGGAGAACTATGACTACACAGAATCTTTCTCTCCCAAGGGATATTAGCTAATCATATTTCAGGGTTAAATTACATTAGCCTGTAAGTTTCCCGGCAAATAAAACATGACACTGGGCAAGCTGAGAGCTTTCACTTACCTGATGGGACAATAAGTTTATGATTTGTCCATACCTGTAGGTACACAAATACTGATTTTTGCCCATCTATTACTATGTACAATTTGTCAGCCCCATGTTATCTCTCCATCTCTGAGGGAGATATTATTTAGGTTGTTGGCCATACTCAGAACATCAGTGGCACTGACACTGCAGTGGCATCTTAGTCGGTACTGTGCTGCTATGAGTCGATCATGTGTAGCTGCGATGTTGGGGATTTTAAGTACTGCAAACACTTACTGACACACACACACCCTACTGGTTTACCTTGTAGGTGTACAGTTTGTCCTCTAGACTGTAATCTGTCCCAGTGTTCTGACCATAGCCTACTACTGTTTGGATTTTTTTTCATTGGTGGACTCAGCAATGACATAAAGGTGTTCAAAAAGTACTTCAACACTGCTGCACCTGATCCACTCAGACCACGGCAACAACCACGAAAATCCCACAAACATGCCACCATCATGTCAGTGTTACTACTTTGCTAAGAATGTATTTAATAAAGTGCTCACTGAGTGTCATACTTATACTATTAAAAAAAACCCTCAAAAGCTCCAAAATATGCATTCTGCATTTTAAACCTTTCTACTGTAATATAATTAGTGAAGCCAAAACACTGACTTACGTTTATGGTGATTTAGTAACACTTGATGCACAAAAGATGTCATTACTCTAACTCACCACTGTCTCTGAAACTTGGTCATGATTTCCAACATGCTCTCGACAGGTTTCCTTTTTGTAGGCGTGATTCTCTGGACACCACTCTGAGGTGCAGGAACTAAGGGTGCAGAAGAGCTTTCACTGTTCGTACTCGGTTTAATAAAGTTAGTGTTGTCGTTTACCTTAGTCATGGAATAAGCCCGGATGGTTATCTGAAAGGCAAATATATAAATTTATCAGCTTCAACACAAACAACAGCTCTTTGTTGACGTTAAAATATACTCTAAACTAAAAGAATTCAAGGTGTCAAGCAGGAGGACTACAATAAAAGATGAAAGGCATTCTGGTTAGAATGTGCCTCACTTCTGCCTACCTTAGTACCAGGCTTAAGCCCTAGCAGCTGCACAGGCTTGAGATGGGTCTGGTGAAATAAAAACTTGTGCTCTACCTTGTCCTTTGTGTAGAGAAACTGAAGCCGGCACTTATCGCAATGCAGCACTGACTTTTTCTGGACAAAGAAACAGCAATAAATAAGACACCAGCTTCAGTTCAATAGACATGCAATTTACCCCATGTTTACACTAACAAGCGACAACCTGGCAACGCTAAACGCTCACTTCTCATACAAGCCACTAATGCAGCCACACTGACACAGTGACAGAGCAAGCGATGCCATGTGAACTGTAGTTATTCAGAATTATAACAGTGACTGGCTCTATTGCATTCTCCTGACCAAATCTAACAGCATGTCTGTTTCGACTGAAAATGACAGGCTTTTCTGAACTGATATTTTTTTTGGGGGGGTTCCGCTTTTGTATGCATCTAAACCAGAAGTAACATTTTTGCATTTTTATTCATTTTTAATATCCAAAAGTAAAGGGGTTAAAAAATAAAAAGTTCCATTTCAATTCAGCACCATGTTGAATTTATAGAAGCATCTGCTATTTATTGATTTCATTTGCATCTAATTAATATGTAATAAATAAGATATAGCAATTATATCAGAACCACGACAGGTCATTATGTGAGACAAGAAGGTATTGTAGGCAAGTAATAAAATGAAATAATTCTTCTAGCTCCTCTAGTTTTCTCCAATATTGCTTACCTGGTGCTTGTTGTAGTGGAGCTGATAGCTGTTGCAAGACTTGAACACTTTGAGGCAGTACGGGCATAGAAGATTGGCGGTGTCCTTGTGGAGCTCACGGAAGTGAATTAAAACGTCATTGTAGAAAGACGAACGGAAATTGCAAACCTAAAAAAATTTAATTACTCCAGATTCAATTTCAGAGCCCAGGTGAATGTCAGAGAACAGTATTCATTTTAGTACAAGCGGTGTTAGGAAATCATTAGATAGACGAGGGTTACCTGACACATGTAGGGCATTTCACCTGGCTTGTGAAAGTTTTTCATATGATGCAGGAAAATGGGAGTGTTGTCAAATGACAACTCGCAGATCTTGCAGAGTGCTGTAGAAAGACGAATGATAACTTTTTAGTACTCTTTGTGTCAGGTCCAAGCTTCTCTGTATCAACTGAAACGGGACTCACATGCGGACTCTACTTGGCTGTGGACGGTCTCAAGGTGGCACTGCAGGGAGAAGGGTGTGCCAAAGGTGCGGAAGCAGTGCTGGCACATAGTGTGGGATTTCTCCTCACCCCTCTGCTGCACCATTTCCATATGGTGCTTCATGTGGTTCATCAGCCTGCAAGGAGGTAATAAACCCATCACATAAACTTTCCTATTATGCATTATACCACAGTGATTATGTGATATCCTGAATCTGATTGGATTTCTTGAACCAGAAGGTGTTGATTAAATTTAACAGCACAGCTCTAAGAATAGTTCCAGAAGTAAACTGTGTTAATACAGTATCTCACAAAATTGAGTACACCCCTCACATTTTTGTAAATATTTGATGATATCTTTTCATGTGTCAACACTGAAGAAATGACCCTTTGCTAGCTGTACACTCACTAACTACTACTCACTACTGTAACTCTACAAGCTGTACACTCACTAATTTACATTGTAGCAAAGTGTCATTTCTTCAGTGTTGTCACATTAAAAGTTATAATCAAATATTTACAAAAATGTGAGGGGTGTACTCACTTTTGTGAGATACTGTGTGTTCAATAAACTTCACATCGCATTGGCCTGCATCACACTACCCAATCATTGATTGTTTTCCTAAAGAACATCCTGTTATTTTTTTTATTCCTTACATGTAGTAGACTGCTGCACTAGGGACCATACACTCTACAGCAGGGGTCTTCAACATTTTCCAGGCCAAGGACCCCCAAACTGATGGCGAGATGGAGCGGGGACCCCGTAATTATATATATTGTATGAAATTGTGTTATATCAAACTGGTACCAAAACTTTCGCGACCCCCATGCAGTACCTCCGCGGACCCCCTAGGGGTCACGGACCCCCCGTTGAAGACCTCCACTCTACAGACCAAATGCAAAAATATCCTTTTTAAAATGCTGTCCTCCCCAAATCCCAGCAAAGCATCTTACTTGATGTTGCTCTTCAGCTTCTTGTCGCAGAGATGGCATTTCATCAAAATGGGCACCTGGTTATTCTCCATCAGGACAGGATTTCCAGGGTCCTGCCCATAGTAGAAGTCTTCCACGAGCATGATAAGCTTGCCTTGCGCATCATAGTCGCCAGTGCCAGGGCTGTGCACTCCCTCCGGGATCTCAGATTTGGTAATGTGTTTCAGACAAGGAGGAGGAAGAGGAGAAGGAGAGGCTGCTAGATGTCTGCTGCTCGTAGAGGTTGAGGAGGAAGGGGGGGAAATAGTGCTCATCTGCATATGGGGCATGGATTGCATTGGGTCACTGCTACGCTTGGCCCTTCGTCTGGGTTTGGTGGTCAATGCATGTACTCTGTTTATGAGCTCTGGATTACAGTGCTGAAACAAAACAGAGGTAAAAATTGTAGGTCTGACAACTTAACAGGAATATTAGCGACCGATGTTTAGTAGTTCCTACTCAGCGCGGCACAAGGTCCCTTTCCAAAACCTTCCCACTAACTGTTCCTCAGTGGTGGAATGAACTTCCAACCTCAATCAGGACTGCAGATTCACTCACCATCTTCAAGAAACAGCTAAAGACCCACCTCTTCCGTCAACACCTAACCAACTCATAAATAAATAAATAAATATATAAAAATTTTGCGCTTACACCTTTACTCTGCGCACGTTGCTTCTTCTGGTACTCAATTAATAGATCTTGTATAGTAGCATTACTTGTATTGTTCTCTGCTTGATATCACTTTGCTTGTATCTCTCATTTGTAAGTCGCTTTGGATAAAAGCGTCTGCTAAATGAATAAATGTAAATGTAAATAATAATCAATCAATTTTAACTTTCTTTGGTTTAAATCATCACATTCACTAATTACTTGTGACTTGCTTGGACTTTGTGGTCAGTGAAAGGCTAAAGTTGATACATTCTGCTTCTTAGGAGCATGCACATTAAATAAGAGGATAACACTGACTACGTTTACATGGACAGCAGTAATCTAATTCTTGACCTTACTCTGATTAAGATAATAATGTGATTAAGGTGTTTACATGAGTCGCTTTTAGAATACTCCTGTCATGTACCCGTTTTACATGTTATAGATCATAATTAGATTAACAGCCCGTGTCATTACGTCACTGCGCCACGTCGTCCGACGTCCCTCCAGAATTTCACGTATTAACATGTACAGTGGTCTGCAAAAGTTTGGGCAACCTTGTTTATTTCAATGATTTTCCTTCATAAATCGTTGGTTCTTAGG
>JAFFST010000067.1:17280-35186 GCA_022414735.1 Noturus placidus | reverse complement strand
TATCCAATAAATTTGGTTCCACTTCATGATTGTGTCCCACCTGTTGTTGATTGTTCACAAAAAATTACAGTTTTATATCTTTATGTTTGAGACCTCAAATGTGGCAAAAGGTCGAACAGTTCAAGGGGGCCGAATACTTTCGCAAGGCACTGTATTTTCCCCACTACAGGCCTATAGTAGGAAAGTATGCGATTTGGGACGCGGTCGAACTCTCTTGTTCGCCGTAAAACTGCCGTGTGTGATCGTGTCCTGTGGAAAAATGCAGTGAAAACTCACACGACATTTATAATCTGATTAAGGGGTTTACATGTCTGTAATACACGTCCATAATACGACTAAAACAGGAGTACTCCACCTGTCTTAATTCGATTGGAGCTTACTTAGATTATGACCTAATTTGATTAAGCTTGGTGTTTACATGGTAGTTTCTTAATCAAAGTATGGTCTTAATTAGATTAAGAGTGGATTATTGTTGTCCATGTATTTTTGATTATTGTTGTCCATTTGGACATTTTCACTTAGGGGTGTACTCACTTTTGTTACCAGTGGTTTAGACATTAATGGCTGTGTGTTGAGTTATTTTAAGGGGACAGCAAATTTACACTGTTACACAAGCTGTACACTCACTACTTTACATTGTAGCAAAGTGTCATTTCTTCAGTGTTGTCACATGAAAAGGTATCATCAGATATTTACAAAGATTTTGTGAGATACTGTATATCATCAACATTGCGGGATGACAAATTCTTAGCATCGGGAGGAATTGTACTGGTATATCAGGGACGATACGATATGGCACAGCCCTAGTGATGCGATGAAAAGTGGTCAAGTATTATCTATGTTTTTGACCCTGAGCATCATATCGAACCACTTCCATGAGAGTAAATATAATATCAAAATATCACAAGATGTGCCTTTTCTTTTTCAAATGTTCTCATTGACTTCATGTGGACACAAAGTATAATGAGTATAACGAATAGTGATTTTTGATTGACCATCAGTGCCTCAAACAATTTATCTGATATAACCTATACTCAGTGGTAGGTTAATAACACAAATACACTAATGTGAGTGTTAACAAATACAGTGTGTTTCTTGTGTGCGAGAGAGATGAAACTTACACACATGTAGCCACGAAGCTCATTAACAACTTTGTAGGCAACATTACAGTGAGAACAGAACTGTGGCGCCTTGAAAACATTCTGAAATGCTGCAAAACATAAAGCACACCCTCGTATTAATAAATCTTTGAATGAGGCAAATCAGTAAAACACCAAAAAACCACACATCCATTAATAGAGATCAAAGTTAAATCTTTCAAAAGCTTCTATACAAGTTCATATCTCATTAGCAAAGTACAAGCATGCATAAATAAATGAGAAACAAAAAAAGAAAGAGGAAGGCATTAGTGGCTGTGTTGTGTGCTCCACACACACACACACACACACACACACACACACACACACACACTAATTATTAGCTGACCTTTGGAGGAAACAGTAGCAGATCTCTTGGCTCGCGCTCGAGTCTTTACAGAGGAGACCTGAGTTGGGACCTGAGAGGCAGTTTTGGTGTAACCCACAGCTAAGACATTATTTACAGGCTGTGTTAACGGGTTCTGCACTTCACCATCATCAGCAGCAGTAGCAGGAGGAGGAGGAGGAGGAGGAGGAGGAGGAGATGATGCTGAAGATGATGTTGACGGCAGTTCTGAAGATATAGGTGTGATAATAATACAATTAATACACAAGACACGACCTCACGTTGAGACAGGAGAACTCAACAGTGTTGAGTGGAAAAACTAGTGCAACAATTGTCTGTCAATTGTTGACTGTGATAGCAGCAAGAAAAGACTCATCATATTAAAGTGAGGTCATCATAATAAAGTATCCAAAACAATGCAAGATTTTAGAATTTCATGTGCTTTGGTAGAAAAATGTTATTATAAACTACTTGTGGAAGGGTGCATTGCATCATGGACAAATCTAAAAGCTGTGACACAAACACACACACCAAATTTATCCTACATACTGTTGCGTTAAAAGAACATTTTGGACAAGAATAAATTTGTACAAATTTCCTTTGCCCCCTATGCCCGTTTATCTACAAATTAGTGTTACTGAGCCAAACAAAACCCTTGTGGAAATTTGCGTATAAAAATACGATAAACCACTAGCTACTACATTTTAAGTAAGTGATAGATGATACCTGAGACAGCTGGAGAGGTTTGAGGAAGACTGCTGGAGGGTGAGGTGCCAACAGCAGGCATCCTACTGGAGGTTACTGTGGTGACGGTTTGTACTGTAGATGGGGTGTGGATGATAGTGACTGGTATCTTAATAGCTGTTGGTTGTGGTGTGCTTGATGAAGACGCAAGCTGAGGGGAGATCAACGAGCCTGCCTGAGCTGGGAAAGAAAATTAATTCAGCATGGAAAAAAGGCATGTGACATCAGAGTCAATAAAGAGAATACTTGGGTTTGTTTTTTTGCAGAAAACTGCTTGAATTGTCAAAATTGCAAGTGCATTAAATTGTTTTGCACAGTTTCGCAGTGATGAGACCTTTTAGCTGTACTCATGGTCGATGCAGGTGAATTGAAGAGGGCTTTGACTGAATGCATTCAGGGCTTTGAATGAATGTACCTTGAGTGCTTGCTGAGGTCATACAGTAACCAAGCTGCCTTGCTCTATGCCATAACTTCGTTCACTCATGTTGGTTTGCTAGTTATAATATCAACAATCTAGCTTAGACATCAATAACACACCAGAAAAAAACCTCCCTCTGACAGTCTGTAACAACATTTTACAGCAGAAAAAGATGTTGCTTTGCTACAGAACTACATGAAAAGTGTGTGCGTGATCATGAGGCTCAACTGTCAATCTCCTCACCAACCACGCCCTTTTATTTAAATCACCAACTCCTAAAAATACCTAATTTATCATAAAGAAAAACATTCCAGGAGATATGAAGATCCACGTAACTTGTAAAAATGATAGAACACTATTCCCAAAAATAATTTGTAGAGAACTTCACATCTATGTTTGGCTCATTTTCCATTCACTTGCATAGGTGAATAGGTGAATTTAAAATGGTCCTGCAGCCACTAGAGGCCTCAGAGACATTTTGGCTTCACTTTCTCACCCCTCCATATTATTATTCAGTTATTGACAGAAACAAAAGACCATTTTAAGCCTTACTAGGAGTCAGAAAAGTGACAGCTTGGCCTGTAGGCAGGATGTAACCGACTGGGGTTGCAATGGTCGGTTGGCTGCCTGCAGATGGCTAGAAACACACATGGCAAAGGACAAAATGAACAAGAAATACAATCTTAAATAGAAATATCATTTTAAATTACTCTGAACTGAGCAAATTCTTACAAGGGAAAACACATTACAAGCAGCAGCCCTAATTTATATTTCATTAACACCCTCCATTTACCATAATGATATGGCAAACAAAAATAATGAGATGCTGATGAGTACTTGAAGATGGTCTATACTGTACAGTCATGTTCTGGGATTATTGTCTGAATAAAATGTGCTCTTTCTTATAAAGAAAAAAACATGCCCAATGAGGCAAAAAGAAACAACAAAAGAAAAGTGCAGCAAACCCTTGCGATGTAGATGGGTTGCCCCTTGACACCACCTGCAGCAATCTGAAAATGCTGAAGAACACTAGCCAGTAATGGTCTTGGTATAACAGAACCTAAAGAGAACAACAACATTTAAACTTTATTTAAACAAACAACTTTTTGTAATTTGCTGTGCTCCGAAAAGTGTGATTTCACACAAACAAAATATTTAGAACAGCAAGAATGTAAGTGAGCTGAATAAACCACTGAATTAAACTATACCCAAGTAATGGACTGTAATTCTAGAATTTGTTCCTACACAAAAAAAGGACACTACATTTTGTCAGAAATAAGCATGTGGGTTGTGGGTTAATACAAACAATAGTTACTACTATGTATGCACATATGTATGTACATATGCTAATACCAATACAGATTCTGCCATTTTGGATTTAAGTGGTAAAAGTGCCATGTTTAATAAGGTTATCAAACACTTCATCATGCTTAAAGTTTTCTGCTTCTCACAGTAACAGAAATATGACAGAATAATCCCATTCTGGGGAAATTGAAAATGTGGTCTATAACAAAACCTTCTGCAAATACAAAAGTTGGTATCTCTCGATCCAACCCATCATTCAACATTTTTTCAGCAAATAGCGAGAATGTAAAATGAAGAAAACTGGTATTTTAAATTAGACTTTTAACTTTACAGGTACTATAAACTAGTACTTTTAAACAAGACAACCATCTAACTCCCAAATTTAGTGTCAAATGTGTCTGTGGCTTTTTAATTACATTATAATTATGAGAGTAGTTTTAATGGGAATTACATTTTAATTGTACATGAGTATGTGCATATTTGGGAGATATAATCCATTTTTTTTTTAAATATTTGTTATGTTCTTTAAGGCAGGATCTGCCACGACTTGTGGTGTTGGATGATCCGATAAATGCCCAATTTGTTTGGAACCTGAGCATATGCAGCAGGTGCTTACAGAGCCTTGTCCTCACTGCAGCATAATGCTGCTGCAAAGTGCATCTTACAGTCTCTGGAAATACTGATTACTATGCATCATTTTCCTCTTGTGCTACTTGATTGGAGTGAGTAGTTATAGCTCGACCGATTGATCGGTTTTGCTGATTAAATCGGCACCGATAACCAACTGCTGGAAAATCGGTTATCAGCAAAAATCCGCACCGATAGTTCTTCCAGGGTGCGTCCGTTGCCATAGCGTCTAAAAAGGGTCCGCTGTGATTATACAGTAGAAGAGCGGCCTCTAGTGGCGAAATATAAACTATCGCAAACAGATTTTGTTGTGTTATTTGAAGTGTTTTTTCATTCAATTTGGAGATCTCTATTTTTATTAGGAGTGTTACTTTTAGGTTCAGTTTGGAAGTATATCTTGTATTTAATTTAATGTTTATATATTTATTTCATTTTAAAAAGTACAGTATATTTTCTTGGTACAGTCAGTACATTTATGTAGTATCTTTTTGTAGTAAAGTTCAGTAATATTTTACTTTGAGTAAGGTTTATGACTTGTTGGTCATAAATGTTCTATATCTCTAGAAACATTGTGTACCATACATTTTTGTACTAAATATATAAAGTGTAGATGCATTATATATGTAGTACTTTCTAAGGAAACTTACCAGGAACAATTGGCAGAAGTGCTGTCTTGATGGCAGGAGCCTGGACAGAGGGAGCAGAAGACGCAGAGGGTTCTGGTGAAGCTGCTGCATGTCCATTGTGTACTGGAAAGATTTTCACATTAAAAACAAACTGTTTATTTATATATTTTAATATTAAAATCGGCATTCATCCTTATTTAAAAGTCCACGGAGTACTTGTTTAAACATTTTCATAAAGTCTTGACCGCACACCTTAAATCAGTATTCCAATATTATTTCTCCACCTATAGATAAAAATGAGGTCATTTCAAGTTTTATTACTGTTGCTTACCAAGATTTATGTCGTCCGTCTGTTTTGTCTCATCCGTGTTACTTTGACATGGCGCAAGTTCCTCCTCCTCACACTGCATGTAAAATTCTGACTCCGACATGTTCCATGAAAACTATAAAATATTTTAAGATATTTATAAGAGAAGAAATACAAACACTGTCTAAAAAAAAAAAAAAACATACGCAGATTGTACTTGTACACATGCATTTATGTAAATTATTTAGCTGAAGGCAGCTAATTGGACCAGAGACTCACTAGAGGGGTAGAGATGTGTGGTCATAAAGGGGAGTTTTCACAGACTGTCATAGATATTTATTTTATTCACCCTCTCTAGTCTGGTCAGCACATCTATGACATTACTGTTTTAAAAAGTAGTTGACGACAACATTTAAATACAAACAGACCAAGAGGCATGTGCTTATTTTTCCTGCATCACATATAAAAAAAAATGTTTAGAATCTACAGTGCTAGTCAATAGTACCAATAGTACTATACACCGGTCTGAAAAAAAAAAACACATAATTTAAACAGTCTTATTTATAGCCATAAATTAATCACTAATGGATAATCATTAAAGTTCCTCTGAAGTGTCTTCAAACAAGCAGCGTTATTCGATGTGTTGACGTAATTTACACCGAAACAGTATGTCAGGGTAGGACATATCGAGTGCCCCCCCCCCCCCTTTAAATAGCTAATAGCGTTTAGCTTGCCTCAGCCTGGTAATCTTACCTAAGCCATACTTGACAGTTGACAGTGACCCGAGCCAGAGCAATAAAGTAAATGAATTAAAACCGTTTCCTTCTTAACCAACATACAGCCCAAAAACTGAATAAAACGTGTGTTGGAACAGCCATTGACACATTTATGACCCATTCTTGCTGAGAAGATATTTCTTGCTGAACAACAGAAACATCAGCAGGGTGATGTTTATAATGACGGGGGCGGGACATGTCAGATTCTAGAGAGCGTTTGATTGGACGGAAAATCTGATGAGAAGCTGAAGTGCAGAATGATGTCATCAAAATGGTTGATCTGTATCGGTGTTAGAGAGACTGTATATTATTAATGCATATATCTTCTAAATGTGAATTGTCACTGTTTTGGCGCACACTAGCTTATAGATAACCTTAAAGCTAACATCTTCATATTAAAAGCCACAAAACTTAATTGATTCAAATTCAAAATTTAAATATCATGGGGACATCCACTAGATCTTAGAGCGTGGATGTGGGGATTTGTGCTCATTCTTTTTTACTTATAATTGTGATTCAATTAATTAAAATAAATATGTTAAACTTAAATTAGACTTGTTTAAATAAATGACAATTCATCTATTTTAACTGTTTATCATAGTGCACACTGCTGTGGTGTTTGATTCATTTTATTATCTAATTTTGTCTGTAACTAACGTTCAAAACACTAACAGTATGTTAATTTGCAGAAACAAATTTATGTGTATTATATATATATATATATATATATATATATATATATATATATATATATAAATACACACACATACAGGCGCACACACAAAATGCAATATAAAACGACTGTTTATGTTAACTTAAAATAATGAAGTACAATCAGACTAGTACGCTCTTAAATTTATTCTAAAAGTTCTATTTACTTATTGTTTACAGTAATATTCTAAAATGTATTCACCTTTACATATTATATAAACTCTGGCTTTATTTTTAGTCAGGACGAGCGCGGGTGCACTGGTATAAACGGTATAAAGTGCGATGGATCGTCATGTTGAGTTTAGTTTCTGTTTCTCAGCAGGAGAAATGTTTGATAAATCGGAGTTTTTACGGCCGCTGTGACACACACGGGCTCCCGATCTGCGCTTCCTCACTGTCCCGCAGTGTCCGAGGCTAACATTAGCCACAGCGGCTAACTGCATGTGTATTCCTCCTGCTCGGGTCCTCCTCCAGCTGTGTTAGCCGCACTGTGTAGCATTAGCCTGCTGCTGCTCTGGCTACACGAGTTTAACAACTTACAAACAAACGCGCGCGACTCGTTGCTATGAACGAGACAACCGATTAATATCTTACCTCGTGCACTTTTTATAGAGCTTGCAAACAGATAAAGGGCATCAGTTTTCCCCGGACAGTTTGTTAGTTCGCGGGCTTTGCCATCAGAGAGAAAAACAATGATCTGAGCTGTGCGAACGTTTTGACTCCCCCAGCTCGCGCGCACTGGTAGGTTGAACAGGGCGTGACGTCACTTCCCCAAACTCTCACCGGCACGCTGATTGGCTGCGATCTTTGGGCTTGGGGCGGGATAATCGTTCCTAGTACAATTTATGAAATAAAAATGATCAAATAATCATAGTATAAGTGTATATTATTGCAACTCATTTAACACGCTGCGCTTCTCCTAAGAATATAGATGCGGCGTTTTGATATGCAGAGCAGATCTGCAACTACTCGTAGTCCCGAATATCAATACATTTATTAAAGTACATTTGACACCTCAGGCTAACCACACAAAGAGCTAAATAATATCAACAACATAAATAAAATTACCAGCATTGTAATATCCATGTCAAATTGGACTGCGTGTATATGTATATGTACTTAATAAGTTTTTTGTCTCGTTACTGCTGCTACAGGTTATGTGTTGTTTAGTTTGAGAGTTTGCTGCTACTAGTTGTAGCATGCTAAGCAGGAACTAGCTAGTAGAGTGGCTAGCTTAGGCGGCTAACAGTAGAGATGCTTTAACCAAGTAAAGTCATCATTATACACATTTTACTTGAGTGACTTTGCTATTAGTTGGAGGTTTAAAAAACATGAACTCGATTTGTGTTTTGTGACAAGTACTACATATTTATATTTATAGGGTTTTACAAGAGTCCTTCCCCTCTTGTTAAATTTGGTCGCTATGGTGACGTAACACAGCTAATCCAGTTCAGCTAACATATAGCCGGATAGCCTTTCATGTTTATATATTTATATTTGAAATTATATTTCAAATCGGCAGCTCAAAACTAATTAGTCGTATCTTCATTCTGATGAGTGACTAATATTCCCAGAATAACTCTGCGTCCATCATCCATTTTTAGGATTTTGTTTATCTTTTTATTTTTATTTCATTACTATGCTCCTGTTAGATACAGGGTGTTGTCTACACTTCCTCTCATGTCTGTCGATGGCTAGCCCTGTTTATTTAAGTTGTCTCCTTCCAAGAAAGTCATTTTCCTTTAATAATCAGTTTGCAGCAGAATAAGTAGATACTCAGCATACATAATCTTAAATGAGAGGTGTATGTTGTTTCTACTATCCCCAGAATAAAATGCATAACATCAGGAGTTCCATATTTATTTAATAAATACGTTTTTACAGTGATAATAACTGTATAACTGATTGCGTTGGTTATCTGATTTATTTTCTGAATATATTAGTTCTTTTATAGCTCATTTCCAGTTTGCTTCCTACCAAGAAAGCATCAGTGATTACAGACAAATGAAAAATTGTGTGTTTAGTCAGTAACATGTGGGAGCTATAGCTATCTACAGTTGAAATCAAAATTATTCAACCCCCATTGCAAATCAGGCTTATTGTCAAAATTTACAGACTTTCAGCTGTTTGCAATGAACAAATCAAACAAAAGCAACTGAAATAGTTCTACGCAACGAATGCTTCAAGTGGTTTCCCCAAATTCAACTGAAAATGCAACTTATAATGATTTCTCCAGTTTCAAAATTATTAAACCTCCTGAATAGATTCCCTCACAATAGCACAAATATGCAAAACAGGTGTTGTCTCAAGCACACCTTATGGAACTAAGCAAGGGCTTCACTTGTTGCACCAGGTGTGCTTGAACAGGAACACATGAAATACCTGAACTGGCTAGTGGAAGAAAATTAATGGAAAAACCTGGATGGGGCAGAAAAAGGAAGCTATCAATGGCTGCAACCAGGTTTCTGAGAAGGAAGGTTGTGAAAAACCCTCGAGTGACTGCAGAAGACCTTCAGCAAGACTTGGTGGCAATAAGCACTGAGGTTTGAGTGAGCACAGTAATGTGCGTACTAAACGCAGAAGGTTTCCATGCCAGAACTCCAAGACATACACCACTACCAACCCAAAAGTACAAGAAAATTTGTCTCAAAATCATATAAATAAGCCACAGAAGTTTTGGGATTCTGTTCTGTGGAGCGATGAAGCATAATTGGAACATCGGTATGTCTGGAGGAAGAAGACTGAAGAAAGAACACTATCCACACTCAAGCATGGTGGTGGCTCGGTGATGCTCTGGGGCTGCTTTGCATCCTCTGGCACTGGAAACCTGCAGCATGTGGAAGGCAAGATGGATTCATTGATGTATCAGGATCCTCTGAGAAAATATCATGCCATCTGTGAGGTAGCTGAAACTTGGGCGTCATTGGACCTTCCAACAGGACAATTACCCCAAGCATACCTCAAATTCCACCAAGGCTTGGTTCTTGAAGAAGTCCTCGAAGATTCTACTGTGACTGAATCACAGTCACCTGACTTTAACCCCCGTAAAAAATTTCTGGTGGGATTTGAAGAAGGCGGTTTCAGCACACAAACCCAAGAATATTATTGAACCGGAGTCCATTGCTCATGAGGAATGGGCTAAGATTCCTCAGGAATGCTGCCAGAAGCTGGTGTCTGGCTATGCATCTCATATGCAGTCGATCATAACAGCAAAAGGGTGCACTACTACGTACTAAAGATGCTTGCCATGAAGGGGTTGAATAATTTTGAAACTGGAGAAGTCATTATAAGTTGCATTTTCAGTTGAATTTGGGGAAACCATTTGAAGCATTCATTGTATTGAACTATTTCAATTGCTTTTGTTTGACTTGCTCATTGCAAACAGCTGAAAGTCTATACAATTTGACAATAAACCTGATTTGCAATGAGGGTTGAATAATTTTGATTGCAACTGTATGTTACACGGAAAATTTGGCTAAGTTGATCGAACAGATAGCTAGTTACGGTGCTAACAATGGTGCTATTGTGCTATTATGGTGCTATTTAATTCACACAAATGATAACTATATCAGCACCGTGACATTTACACACTTATGAGCATATCATGTAAATAATTTTTCTGTATGAATTTGTAAATTCGTGTGAACAGGTAAATTTGCTCTAGAATTGACAACGACAAACATTTTGATGTTTTAAAACATTTCTGTACTCAATAACAACTCAAAACACTGCATAGCCTATTCTGCTAGGTGTTATTGCTGTAAGGGGCTAGGTCAACACCATTTTCTTACCACTAACTAGTACCTGGAACAAACTACAGTAATACCGATTGATCTTTATTGGTACCAAGCGTCCTGTTTTCCCCCTTTGGTTGAATGTTATGCATTATAAGTATGTACCAAGGTGATAGTTATCGAATATTGAGGCTGATACAGGTCTGAAATGCTGGATCAATATGCAGGATTTGCCATACACTGATCAGCCATAACATTACACCCACCTGCTTAATATTGTGTAGGTCCACTTGTGCCTCCAAAATAGCTCTGACTTGTCAAGGCATGGACTCCACAAGACCTCTGAAGGTGTTAACAGCAGATCCTGTAAGTTGTCAGATTGGACCTCCATGAATTAGTCTTGTTTGTCCAGCACATCCCACAGATGCTTGATCGGATTGAGATCTGGGGGATTTGTAGGGCAAGTCAACATCATGAACTCTTTGTCATGTTCCTCAAACCATTCCTGAACAATTTGTGCGCTGTGGCAGGGTGCATTATCCTGCTGAAAGAGGCCACTGCCATTCGGGGAATAGGGGATTAACTTGGTCTGCAACAATGTTTAGGTAGGTGGTACATGTCAAAGTAACATCCACATGAATGCCAGGACCCAAGGTTTCCCAGCAGAACATTGCCCAGAGCATCACTCTGCCTCCACTGACTTTCTTTCTTCCCAAAGTTTATCCTAGTACCATCTCTTACCCAAGCACACACACCTGGCAGTCAACATGATGGAAAAGAAAACATGATTCACCAGACCAGGCCAACGTCTTCCATTGCTCAATAGTCCAGTTCTGATGCCTACGAGCCCATTGTAGGCACTTTCACGGAGGATGGGGTCAGCATGGGGGTCAGATTCTAACTGGTCTGTGGCTATGCAGGCCCAACCGCAGCAAGCTGCGATGCACTATGTTCTCTGAAACCATTCTGTCATAGCCAGTATGAACTTTTGAATTCTCTCACCTTGTGCACAGTGTTCCTGGGATTATAGGCTCTTGATCCATCACAAACCTAACTAGGATAAAACAGTTCCTGAAAATGAATGAACAGTCTAAATGACAGAATAACACTCAGTGACCACTTTATGAGGAACACCTTTGACTGTGGTGTGGTTGTTGGTGCCGTACAGACTGGTGTTAGTATTTCAGAAACTCCTGTGATTTCATGCACAATAATCTGCATAATTTAAACAGAATGCTGTGGAGGGAAAAAACTATAAAATCTTGTGAGCGCTAGTTTTGGGGGCAGATATTGTTGATCAGAGAGGTCAAAGGATAATGGACAGAATGATTTGAGCTGACAGGAAGGCAATGTTAATTAAAATAACTACTCTTTGCAAACATGGTGAGCAGAAAAGCATCCCAGAATGCACATCACAAACCTTGACTGGGATGGGCTACAACAGCAGAAGACCACATCGGATTTCCCTCTTGTCAGCCAATAACAGGAACCTGAGGCTACAGTGGCCACTAACTCTCCAAACTTTGACTAGTCAGCTATTTAAAAAAAAATAAAATAAATAAATAAATATATATATATATATATATATATATATATATATAAATTTTTAAGTTTTCAACTGTCTAGCTCTTGACCTGTATCTGCATGATTTTATGCATTGCACTGGTACCACATGATTGGCTGATTGGATAATTGCATGAATGAGCAGGTGTACAGGCATTTCTAATAAATTTGTTGGTGAGTGTATACTCATTGATCTATGCTTTTATTAGGTATACCTTACTTGTACCTAGACTTATTGTCTCTTTTACTAATTTGTAGGTATACAGTTACTAACTACAAACAATCTAGCAGCAACCCTCTACACTGTCCATCATCAAGACTGGAACCACAAAAAGAACATCAATAATGAGACATTAATTTAGTAATGTTAAAGGTAATATTAGATATTACTTGTATAAATACAGTGTGAGCCTGAATGGGAACGTGAACCTGATAAAATGACCAATCAGTGTAGATACAAAGTAGGTATACCTAATAAAGTGTTTTTTGTTAGTATGTACTGTATGCAGTCCATTTGCCTTATCAGGACCTGATTATATATTTATGCACCAATTTCATCAGTATTTTTGCTGTTCACCACTGCTTTTCTTGCATGACCATGAGCCATGCTGCCTAACATAATCTCAGTCTAATCTGTTTATAAAACCTTAACCCTGCTCACGTGGGAGGTGCTTAGTCGTATTTAGTACACTCTGTGCAAGGTTGTAATAATACAATTTGCAAAGCACATTTAATGAGCAGGCAAGTGTTTGGAAGTTTACTTTCTGTTGGATGTCAAAACTGAGATCTCCATTTTGCATATGACATGACTGTTTCTCATCTGTGGGAGGAAATTAATTTGAATCATCTGGCTAAATATGGGGTAATAACTGCAGCTACAGTTATTAGTAAGTTATATTTTTATTCTCATGTTACCTTATGCTATAGTTTCTTGTTGTGTTGAATCTCCAGCAGACAGGAAGAGACATACAAAGGATCACCATAAACAATGTAGGCTCTATTAAATTATTTAAATACTGTTGACTGTAAGGGTTTATTCAATTCTCAAGGTAAATCTTCCACTTTCAAGAGATTATTACAGCTAATCTGGTGAGGCAGCTCCAGAAAAATAGCTCCATATGGACCTTGTGACTCAGTTTGCAGGGAATTACTCATTGAGTTCTACTGTAATTCAATTAACTATTTTGCTGTGAATAAGTAATAGTACAATGTCGAAGATTTATTGTATGCAAGCAGCAACTACCACGTTAAGTCAGACTTGAGTGAATGTGTAATCATGTTATATGAAATACAGGTCTGGTTGTGTTGAGAAAGTGGATTGCAGGTGGAGTTTGCTACAGTTCTGTGCGATTAGATGGCAGGACTGTTGTCATCACTGGTGCCAACACTGGCATTGGAAAAGAGACAGCGCATGATATGGCTAAGAGAGGTAAAAACTTATTTAGTAACCACCTTTACAACCACACAATCATTATTATTTCTTTCCTTATGGTAGTTAGGAGCTACAATATATATGAGAGAGAAATAGTCACTTGGGTCTCTGATACCTTTTAGGAGCACGTGTTGTGATGGCTTGTCGAGACCTTTCAAGAGCAGAGAAGGCTGCAGAAGAGATACGCTGCTCCACAGGAAATGGTAATGTGGTGGTACGGCATTTGGATTTGGCCTCCTTCTTTTCAGTACGACAGTTTGCACAGGAATACATCGCCACAGAAGACCGATTGGACATACTAATCAACAATGCTGGTGAGACCATTCAAGCATTATATAATAAAATATGTTAGTAAACTCATTATTAATACAAATGAAATTTTTTAATGTGTGCAATATACAAGAGAAAATGTTTCAAAAGGGATTTCATTAACGCCTTAAACTCAGGCGGTCCACACTTGTATTCCTCCCTCTTGTAACTTCGTACCTTTCTTATTAATTTCACTGTACCTATTGAATAATTCATGGTTGTTACTGAACCAAGTGAGGTGAGACTTTAAGTGTCTAAATATTACTGTCAGTTTATTAATTACGTTTTACATGGATTTAACATTTTTCATTTGAAAGAATCCTTATATATTATAAGAATGGGTCATTTCTAGTAGTTACGAAGATTGATTGAATACAAATACATGTGAGTGAATAATGAAATAGTGATGTACTACATTTGGTAACAGGACACACACACACACACACACACACACACACACACACACACACACACACACACACACACACACACTTATTGTTCTCTGTTAGGAGTGATGATGTGTCCCCACAGTCTAACAGTGGATGGATATGAAACTCAGTTTGCTGTCAATCATTTGGGCCATTTCCTCCTGACTGTTTTGCTCCTGGATATGCTGAAGACATCTGCCCCTAGCCGTGTAGTCAACGTGTCCAGCATTGCTCATAAAGGGGGTAGGCCCTAGCTGTTACACTGAGCCTACAATTACTTTTCTACCCATTTTTAAATAAATTATATATCTTACAATACACCTGTGTAGTTTGTGGAAATTTATTTTGCTTGTCATCAAAATGTAACAACCCTCTATTTCTAAAAATTCTGCAGGTTTATATGATTAATTTCAGTTATTTATCCTCCAGGAAAGATCCACTTTAATGATCTCAACTTCACCAAAACACCATATGACTCCTTGATTAGCTACAGGCAGAGCAAACTTGCCAACATGCTCTTCACCAGAGAGCTAGCACATCGGACCAAAGGTTTAAATACACTGACCCATGCATATTTTATAGTGAATTTTATATATGTCTACATATCAGCTACATATTCAAATATTTACTTATTAATTCTATATGTGTATATCGTTTGCTTGGCTTGTTTTTGTATTGATCAGGGTCCGGAGTAACAGTGTATGCACTGCACCCTGGAGTGATCCACACTGAATTGGGCCGGTATGTACAGACGCGTCACCCTGTTCTCAGCACCCTTTTAATCATTCCTGCCTTCCTCCTGATGAAGACCCCTAAGCAGGGAGCTCAGACCTCTATCTTCTGCGCTGTTACTGAGGGGCTGGAAAACTACAGTGGTTGCTACTTCAGGTGAATTTATAACAATGTCCTGCATTACCTAATGTATGATAATTTGTTTTATTTAAAATGTATATAAAGCCAAGTATATGAATGAGTCACATTATGATCTTATTCCATTGCTATTTATTTAGAGATCGGTAACAAAAACTCTGCATTATATTACATCATATCAGTATACAGTATATGCATAAAGAAATTTCATTTAGGGCTCTCTTTTGCATCATTTTACTATATTACAGAATTTGATATCTGCATATTACAAAATTTCCTATAAAGAATAATGGTTAATAATAATTAAAATGATAGGTACATGGGTGTAAAAATGAGACTAAAATAAAAGTAAAAAAGGGAATTTGGCACAATTATGATACGATTATTGTTTATATCAGTGATTGTCAGCTGAACGAGCCACCACTAGAGGCTAAAGATGACCTTGCTGCAGTCAAACTTTGGGATGTGAGTTCTCAACTGGTAGGCTACAAAGAAAAGGATTGACATCAGCCAGAGTCAAAGAAACAGTGATCTTCCATCACCATCATATGCCTGCAGTGTATATTTGTTTTGTTCTTAACATGAGTTTATTTTGTCTTAAAGATCAGGCTTCTCTGTTCCTGTGCTTTGAAATTAGTTTAACATTTACTGTACACTTTATAAAACATCACAAACAATTATATTTATTTTGTTGAAATAAAGTCCCTGGACATGTCATCGGGTCGAAACTCACTGTCTTAACTACTTACCTTTCCTATTATTTTCTCTCTTGTCTACGTGTGACTAAATAATATACTTTATAATAAATAATTGTACACAGTTGTATCTGTAGTTTAAGGGGTTAATTTTTTTTAAAGTCATTATAATATATGTATTAACAATTCACTACTGTGTAATTAATTATAATGTTTCTATGACATACATATAATAAGAGAAATAAACTATGGATTTTATGTACTGATTCAGTACTGTTTTTAGTGTGCATACAACTGAAAAGCGGTTTGAATTCTTGAAAGCATTTTACTCACAGCAAGAGGATTTCTAAGCAAAGGTGATTGGACCCCTTATAATCGCTTTGCTACCTTACCAAAATGGCGTTTTATTTACTGTACGCTACATTGGCGCGTTGCATTGTGGGATAGCCTTTCGCTTGCCTGTGAGCTGAATCCAGGTCGGTTGTGACGTTGAGAATTTCTGCAGGACTCTTTCCTCAGAACTCTCCATTAGCAGATCTCAGATCAGCCTTAAAGTTCATTCTATAAACCGGAAGTAATCCGCTTTCATGGGCGATACATTGTTTTTCCTCCATTGTCAGTATAATCATCAGATACGCGGTATATGTTAAATAGTCACAATTTACAAAGGCTGAAGATTCAGTCGGAATTTTGTTTAAATAGACACAGTCAAGGATTGTTGACAAAATGAACGTGACTTTAGCTGTTAAACAGTATGTCACCAAAATGATAGAAAGCAGCGGACCAGGAATGAAGATTTTGCTCATGGATAAAGAAACGGTATGTAAATGATCTACTATAATATGACCTATACACCTCCATACCATTTTCCTTGGTTACAAATGGTGCAATAACTAGTGACAATTCTTTGTGCACTATTGTCTTGCATGACATAAATGTTTCTTCTGTTCAGATTAGCTAAAATATGCTTAGATATTCAGGCAGTAATTAGGAATTCCAATTTTACTACCACTTTGCTTTATTCTTCTGACCATAGACCAGCATCGTGAGTATGGTTTACACACAATCCGAGATCCTGCAAAAGGAGGTCTACCTGTTTGAGCGGATAGACTCACAGAACCGTGACAACATGAAACATCTGAAGGCCATCTGCTTCCTGAGACCAACCAAGGTGCCTGTACTTTGTGTCAGGTTATTAGTGGTAGAGAATACTTAACATCATTTAACCTGTGCAGAATATAAACCTGTGGCATTAGACTGGGTTCTTGGAGAGAACTGCATGGATTACTGCAGTGTTTTCCGACCAGGGTGCCGTCTGATGAGGGGTGGCATGTAAAAATCCTTAAAACATTTATAAAATGCTAAAATGTCTATAAAACTTTTAACATATATGATAAATATGTGATGTCTGAAATAACACAGACACGGAAATAATAAGACGGACACACACACGCATAATATTATTAATAATAATAATAATTATATATAAAATAATAATTCCCTCCCCCTCGATCCCCTCACTGAACTGTCAGCAGCATGTCAATATCAGTACGCATAACATATGCATGTGTTTTATCCTAATAATTATCACGTGACGATGCATGTGTACTGTAGTGCAAAAGAATATGGACAGATTTCTTCAAAGAAAAGCTCCAGATGCTTCTGGACCATCAAATTCATCTTCATGTAGCCAACGGTATCTAGCATTAGTGTTTGTGTAGGGTGGTACAAATTTTCATAGAGTACCGTGACTGAAAAAAATGTTGGGAAATGCTGGATTAGTGAACGTCCTGTTCAGTAAACACTGGAGCACAAAAGTGAGTACACCCCTCACATTTTTGTAAATATTTGATGATATCTTTTCATGTGACAACACTGA
>JAFFST010000066.1:19855-40156 GCA_022414735.1 Noturus placidus | reverse complement strand
TATATATATATATATATATATATATATATATATATATATATATATATATATATATATATAAACACATTTAATGTGTTTCAGTGCGGAGTTTTACTTGAAGCATCTTTATTATTGTTTGAAGCATCGTTTGATTCATTTAGGAAAGAATTACTGTAGACCTACTTAATACCCTGCTTCACTGATGTGCACGGTGAAATATTAGGTCATTGCTTAGCACTGATTTGTGCTTTTTGGATTTACGGATGCTAATACACATTTTATTACCGGTCTTGTTGGAATGCCATGAAGCCCATCCTTATTTGCGTTGCTCTAATGGGAACAGTTTAAATTTTGCCTCCATTAGTGCAGATAACCACAGTATTATTGCTTGCCCATTCGCCGCTCTACTACAGGTTCCTCTCTAAAGCACTACCATTGAGTTTGAGTGCTGTGAATTTACATTACAGAACCACTAGCATTGAAAGTTTTGTGCACAAACTGGGGTTGGCTTCGGATTAAAGAAGGTCCATGTGCATATGCCTGATAAGAGACACTGTATTTATCTTAAGCTCCCACCTTTTATTAAGTGGTTGTCTGGCTGAATACAGACTTAGATGGGACTGGGTTTTTATAGGACCGAGTTCTCTCTAACCCACCTCACAGCTAATCCTGGACTCAAGCCGCTCTTTTTATAACTCAGGGAAGTCACAGAGTGAGCCATTTTGAATTTCTGGTGAAGAGAGAGGGGTTTTAATTGAATTTCAATGAAGTGACTCAGATGTATATATTTAAGCAAATATATTCACACCACTAATGCCTCTTGCTTGTCTATTTCAGGCATTATAGGTAGCGACTATATCAACGCAAACTATATTGATGGCTACAGGAAGCAGAATGCGTACATCGCCACTCAAGGCCCACTGCTTGAGACTTTCGGAGACTTCTGGAGGATGGTGTGGGAGCAGAGAGCTGCTTCCATAGTTATGATGACTAAACTGGAGGAGAAATCACGGGTAAGAGTTTTAAGTGGGTGTGGAAGAGGAAATGTGGCATGTGAGTGTGAGAGAGACCCATATTTATGTAAGTGTAACAGAACTTGTAACTTTAGGTGTTTCTGTGTGGGTTTTACTGTAATGTGTAAAAGATAATGAGAGATGAGGTGTGAAATGCAACATCTGTTTTTGTTAGCAATGTGTTTAAAGGCACTGTCAATTTATTTTCATGATTAGCTTCTTACTAATAGCTGTGGCTTTGGTGAATTTATTAGAAAGATGGGGTTTTTTGTGTCTTGTTTGGTTTTTAGTTAAGTGATATCTCTGGTCTTTGTGCCTGAAGTTCAAAATGCTGTCATTCCTATGTTTCCAGGGTCCCATGTTTCCCAGATTTATATGTCACATAATGCAACAATATCACTGAATGGGTATTTGGACATTTCAGCAGTGAGATATCAGTCACAACAGACAGACAGACAGACAGACAGACAGACAGATAGATAGACAGATCGATAGATAGATAGATAAATGCATTAAAAATGTACCTAATTAAAATAAATGCAGAAAAAATACACTAGCATATTTTTATTCATTAGATACATAATCATGACGTCATGAGAGTTAGATTCCAAAACATTGAATCTGTGATTCCATGTCTGATTCCATGACCCCAACAATTTGTTTACTTCCCTCAAGTCTAGGCCTATTATATTGAGTAGGGAACATACAACCATTTTTCATGTGTTCCTTATGTGCCATATAAATCTGGGGAACATAGAACCCTGGGAACATAGATACGCTTGCATCAAAACTAGCTTGCATTTGTGTCTAGCTAACATTTCAGAATTTTGTTTACACAATTGTTTACCACAGTCCACACTGTCAGTGTAATAGTAGGTAATGAAATACAAATGGAACGAATCTCATTTTCAAACCTAAGGTGCACATTGCATTATTTTTTATTTATTTATTTATTTATTTATTTTTAAGAAATCCCATGCTATGCTAATCAGTGTACAGTAGATTTTTAAAACTAGCTAGTGGCTTTGCAGTTATAAACCACAATCTTAACATATTGTTGATATTTGTGGTGACCAGCATTTGCCTAGAAATATGTCCATCTTGACTTTTCTGACAAAAATAATTTTAAAACGTGTATGGAAACATTTTAGTTTGTCATTACTGCACTTGTTTACACCTCAGCCATCTGGCTGCTTATATAGGCGGGGAGAAAAGTAGCATTATTGTAGTGTTTGACTGTAAATAAATTGTACTTTAGGCTATATATTTCTTGAATCTATCCTTGGTTAATGCGTTTTAATTTCTTTTTTTTTTTCACTTTTTTCTGTTTTTTTTTTTTGTTTTACGTTTGTGGATAAGTGTCTGAGTGTAGAAAATATAATATACTGTGTGTTTGTACTGTAAATTGTATATACAGTAGATGCATATGTGTCTATCTTAATGTACACATTGTGTCTAATTGTGTTGAACACATTGTCTATGTGTGTGATTGATGGTCGTTGTGTGTCTCTTTGTAGATAAAGTGTGATCAATACTGGCCCAGCAGAGGCACAGAAACGTATGGCTTGGTGCAGGTCACTCTGCTGGACACCATGGAGCTTGCAACGTTCTGCGTGCGGACCCTCTCACTGCACAAGGTGATTAGAATTTATTATACAATCTATATTAAATAATATGTTTTAATGTAACTATGCAATTGATAATAAGATATGTATATAAGGTAATAAGGTGTATAAAAAAACCTTTTAAAAAATCTATTCGGTTTCGTGATGTTTTCTTTGCCCAGCCCATCAGCCAATCATTCTCTCTTTCTCTATCGCTCTATTTCTCTATCTCTCTATCTCTCTGACATGGTCTACTTTCAGTTCCACTAACAGGTGATATTTCTTTCTACTCCTTGCCTGTCTCACATTCTCTGCTCGTAGCTCTTTCTCCATGACTTGCTGTCTAAATTAATCTCAGTAGTTGACATTCTCTGTGTTTCTTACTGACGCTTTCCTCCAGAGACTTGGAGACTCAGGCTCTATAATTACCTTCCTCCCTCATGGAGAGTGTATCACATATCAGGCTTCTCTCTCTCTCTCTCTCTCTCTCTCTCTCTCTCTGTCTCTCTCTCTCTCACACACACACACACACACACACACACACACACAAAGGAATCACCCACATGTGGTTCCCGTGGCTGAATTAAAAGTTTTTGATGAATTTAAGCATTGATTGAGAGAACTTGAAGTGTAATGAATGCTTGAGATGAGTTATGAAAACCACCTGACTGACTAAATACAAGATTCCTGTTTCATGAATGATAATTAATGACACTCACGGCAACAAATTTGACACGATTGAAATTCACAAATATTAATTACAAATTGATGAAAGTTCTGTATATTCGGCTGCACAGAGGCAGTTGAATTAAGCTTGAGCTGAGAAACTATTAATCAATACTACTTTTCCCATAATACATTCATTACTATATACTAATCATTAGGATGCATTCATATATTGCGCTTTAATGAGGGAAATAGACAGTAACGTTATTTTCATTTTACTGTCTCTATTATTGCTTTAGTTTAAACTCTTTTCTCCCCTCTGTGTCTTTGTCTCTCTTACTCTCAGAGTGGCTGTAATGAGAGGAGAGAGGTGAGACAGTTCCAGTTCACGGCATGGCCTGATCACGGTGTACCCGAGTATCCCACTCCATTCTTGGCTTTCCTGCGAAGAGTTAAAGCCTGTAATCCTCCAGATGCAGGGCCTATCATCGTTCACTGCAGGTCAGTATGCAGGGTGTGCACACACACACACACACACACACACACACACACACACACACACGCACACAGTCCATCAATTTTTTCTGGGTTTCAGTATTATTTGGCTTTAGGCATGGGGCATTTAGACATGGTGGCTCAGTAGTTATAGCTCTGGGCTACTTTTTGAAAGATTGTGAGTTTAAAACCTGGTTCAAGCTGTCACTGTTGAACACGTGAACCAGACTCTTAACCCTCAACTGCTCAGCTAAACTGTAAGTCACTTTGTATAAAAGATAAACTTTGTTAATGTCTGTGTTTCTGTCATTTAGTTGTGGTTTTGTAGGACATTTGTTCATATTTTATGTGTATGTATTTATGTATGTATGTATGTGTGTCCTAGAAAACCCTTCCCATGCCCAAATTTACACAATTTCTATACACAGTTCTGGAAATCTACATCTGTTCCTGAACTAATTTTTTTATTTCTTTAAAGAGTTCCTAATAATTCTGTTGTCATCGCTATATTATCTCAGTTGGATTGGGGTTTCATAATTATCTTGAGCCCTGCAGATCTCTACATTTCTAATCTGCTTAACCTGCTTTGGAAAATTACATTAGTTACAATAAGGGATGCACCGAATGAAAATTCTTGGCCGAAGCTGAATCCGAATATAATGGAAAGCTTGGCCGAAAGCCGAAGGCAAATAACGAATACGTTTTTTCAATTTATTTTTCCATTTTTTTCACCATTGCATAAATTACATAGTCAAAATGTGCTTTTTACAATGTTGTCTTGTTTTTCCAAAGAAAAAATCAATTACAAAAACTACAATTTCAAAATTTTTATTTAACACTGACAATTTTTTTTTTCATTCCAGCAGGCATATGCTACCAACAAGGCACAATATAACTTTAAATAAATAAATGAGTAAAATGACTGCTGAAAGAATGTAACACTCTGTAGCCTATAACAAAAAAGTGCATTAAAAAGTGCATTCACAAGAGTGCAAAAAATGGTTCTATTCGGTTCTATACAGCTAATTATTGTGTGTGTATATATATATATATATATATATATATATATATATATATATATGTGTGTGTGTGTGTGTGTGTGTGTGTGTGTACACCTTGCGGAGTATTATAGTAGATATAGTAAAGTTATATACGTTGTTAATGTTATGTTCTTTGATATATTGAGTTTAAATTATAGCTTAGTTAATTTACTCCCCGCTGGTTTTTCCACTCCCAGTCCATAGTACTATTTCATGTTTCTTGTTTTGTGTTGTGACCCTGTTTTCTGTGACCGTAACTTTGATTCCCTTTGCCTGTCTTGAATACGTTATTTGGATTACGATTTGGATTTGTCTGCCTGCTTTTAAATAAATACGTCTTTACCTGCTTCCGTACTCTACTCCCTTACGTCTGGCAACGTGACAGAATACTCCGGAACAGAAACAAAAAAGTAAACATCGAAAGAACATGTAGATCCTGCACGTGCACACCCCCTCATCGAGGTCGTGACATTCGCGTGTCTCACTTGGGTTGCTAGGCTATTTTATTTATTCTGCATTTTCACTTATTCGGTCGGACACCGAAAATGCTTTTTTTGCTATTTTCGGCCAAATAATTTTGGTTGTCGAACATTCAGTGCATCCATAGTTACAATTGATCAGATAATAATATAAGTTTACAATGGAATATTTATAGTTATTTCATAACTTACCTATGAATCCTATCAGAATCAGCCACATATTTGTTAAAAAAAATATTTTGATTAAAACCTGATTGTATTGACATTTTTGGCTATTTACCAGAACATCTAAAGGCACATCCAAATGGTTTTTCCAGACTGCCTCATATATACAGTACATACAGTCTGAGTTTGTCTCGCCACTACAGATGCCATACCACAAAAGGCGTATTATCTTTCAGCATATTTCCCATAAGGAATTTTAAGAATAGACTAGCTCTAGAACTGTAATGTGGCCTCTAATAAGGATTAAATAGAACGTAAGATGTTGATTCCTTCTCCCATTTCAGCAGCTTATAAAATATCCTCCTCTGTCTCGCTCTGTTTGTCTCTCTGAGCTTTACAGTGTGTGGTTGATTAACTCGGCTGGATCTTGTCTTTGGTCATAGAATGTGTCTTTGGAGAATGTATTGTACATCATCCACACACAGAATGAGAAGTTAGAATGATCCTAACAATGATTTCTTTCTCTCTCTCTCTCTCTCTCTCTCTCTCTCTCTCGTCTTCTCTCTCAGTGCGGGTGTGGGACGTACAGGCTGCTTCATCGTGATCGATGCAATGCTGGAACGTATCCGTCACGAGCGCACCGTGGACATCTATGGTCACGTGACGCTGATGCGCTCTCAAAGGAATTACATGGTGCAGACGGAGGATCAGTACAGCTTCATTCATGAGGCCCTGCTGGAGGCTGTCACCTGTGGCAACACCGAGGTGGCAGCACGCAGCCTCTACTCCTACATGCAGAAACTGGCACAGGTGGAAAGCGGCGAGCACGTCACAGGCAGGGCACTGGAATTTAAGGTACAGACACCATGTCAAATGTCAAGTCTATATAACTATATATAGCTCATGTATATTAGAATGAAATGAAATTTTTTAAGGACCATGGTACGACACATAACAATACAGCAGCACAGGACTACATAAATAACATACATAATGAACAACACACGACAGACCATTCTGCAAGCGGCGCATTATTCTAGTATAAATGTGCAGTCTGGAGTGTGCTATTTCGCTTATACCACAGCGATTTGCCATTGATTACAATGCTTAAGTGCATTAATTATAACCCATGATTCAGGGTACATCTTCTGAACACTCAGATTCGAGCATTCAATTCAATGAGATGTGGTATAAATAATAATAATAATAATAATAATAATAATAATAATAATAATATTTAATATATAATAAATGGGGCCACGGTGGCTTAGTGGTTCGCACGTTTGCCTCACACCTCCAGGGTCCGTGGCTCGAGCCCTGCCGGGGCCATGTGTGTGCGGAGTTTGTATGTTCTCCCCGTGCTGCGGGGGTTTCCTCCAGGTACTCTGGTTTCCTCCCCCAGTCCAAAAACATGCATGGTAGGCTGATTGGCGTGTCTAAAGTGTCCGTAGTGTATGAATGGGTGTGTGAGTGTGTATGTGATTGTGCCCTGCGATGGACTGGCACCCCGTCCAGGGTGTACCCCACCTTGTGCCCCATGCTTCCTGGGATAGGCTCCAGGTTTCCCCGTGACCCTGAAAAGGAGTAAGCGGTAGAAGATGGATGGATGACAATAAATGTAGAATAAATGTATGACAAATGCACAGAACAATAAACACACAGGACAGTGCACACTAACTAGACAGGACAACAGAACAGTGTTGAATGGGAGAAAACCAGGACACATTATTGTCTGTAAATAGTAGGCTCTACACTACCATGCATTTGTGATGAAGGATAAGTTAGAGAAAGAGTATCTTGTATCAGGAAGATTAGTGTCTCATAGCAGCATTTTAAAGTGCACATGCGCGGAGATGGTCATACAAAGGTTAGATCAGGGGTGTCCAATCTTATTAAGATTGTCTTATAAGCCTTATATGTGGGTGCAGGTTTTCATTCCAACCAATCAGGAGGCACACCTGATTCCACCTGTTTAATCAGTTGATCTTTGCTTTCAATAGACTGAGGTGTGGCTTCTGCTTGATTGGAATGAAAACCTGCACCCACACCGGCCCTTTCCGGATAAGATTGGACACCCCTGGGTTAAATGTTAAGAAGGGTTTGATTAGACCACGAGGGTTTTGGGGGTAGCAGTGTGTTGAGAAGTCTGACTACCTCAGGGAAGAAGCTGTTTTGAAGTCTGGTGGTGGAAGCACTGATTCTCCGGAACATTCTGCTGGATGGAGTCCCGGAGAAGCGTGGGAGGGGTTATTCAAAATCTTTACAGATGCTGTATTTGAGTTAGGAGTTGTTAATGGTAGAGCCTTATAAAACTCCTCTTTACTCAAAGAACATCTTCATGTTATAATAACTCTGTGCCTCGAGTTTCAGGTAAAGTGTTTTTTCAAACTTTTTGGCATTTGGCAAAGGTGGCATTTGTAATGTTTAAACATGCTTCTAAACCTGTAATAATCACACTCATAATCAAAAGATATCTAAAAACTGTTTTTTGCAATCCTGCATGAATGAATCTAATTAGTTTGTTCATTTCTGGCCCAGAAATTGGGTCTGACTCCAGTACTAACATGGCTGCTCAGCATTAACTGACAACTCGCTAGGCATAAATAGTTTTAACAGAGGGAATGGGGTTGGTTTGGGGGATTGTTGAAGCTTGTCAATGTTTTCCGCAAGAGAAAACAATGTTCTCCCTCAATGTTCTCCCCTCAGGCAAAATTACAAACTGCCCCTTTAAATTGGTTAACATGCCTTTAAAGTTATATTGATACAAAAATGATGGTACATGTTTAACCATTTTATTTTCATCATTTTAGCCACTTTTAGTCACAATCTTTCTTTTTCTCGTCTGATCTATGAATTTGTTCTGTATAATCTATCTGTCTAATTTATTCTGTTTGCTGAACACTAAACATGTGTTCTCTTTCTTTTTCATAGCGCCTGGCGAACACTAAAGCTCACACCTCCAGGTTTGTGACGGCCAACTTGCCCTGCAACAAGTTCAAGAACAGGCTGGTAAACATCATGCCATATGAGACCACCCGTGTGTGCCTGCAGCCAATCAGAGGCCTCGATGGCTCTGACTACATCAATGCCAGCTTTATTGATGGATACAGGTAGAGCATAACACTGTTTCAGACTTAATTAACTTTTTTTATATCGACTTGTTTTTGTTACTCATAATCGTCACTTTTTGTTAGTCATTTATTTTTCAAATGAATATGGCCGTTATCGCTCTAACTATAAGGCTGGATTTTGTGTGCAGTCATTTTGAAATGTTACTGGGAATTAAAAGGAGCCACATTAAAAAAATGTTGATTCTGTATTGATATATTTTGTTGTTTCCTGAAAAGTGTATGAGAATCAATAAAAAATATATAAATAATAAAAAAAAGAAGCCACATTGAAATGATAAGTGTACATGCTATTATAGCTATTTTAGACACACTGCACTAGCATTCGTTCAGCAATAACAAATGGACAAATTTCTCTGTCCATCTATATCCTCTAGTTATTTGACAACATGGACGGATTTTGACTCAGTGGCATAGAAGTCAAGAAAACATCAAATAATATAAAATCAGTTGTTTACATGCATGATGGAAACCAAAAGACCAAGGCTTGGGGTCGCAGAAAATTCATAATGTCCATTTGGAGCAGTTTTTCCGAAACGTTTGGGAGCCTTTCAGTTAGTGTTTAACCAAAGATTTCAAACTGTATTTAAATTTAAACTGGCCAACTCACAGATCATAACTGGACTGTAAATGTATGCTTTATTAAATAAAGGTATGATGGTTAACCATTGAATTCAACAGATAAAATAATTTAAAGCCAAATAGGCTTGTGCTGAAAGTGCCTAATTAGAGTACAGATCTCTAATTTTTTCAAATGGAATTACATTGTTCCATTAACATAAAAAATTATTTTAATGCATTTCTCAGTTCAATATTATTGATAATTTCCACTGTCTAATTATAAAGTACTTGACATGCTTGTTTTACCAAAATGTTAAATTGTTATGTTAAAAGATGAGGCATAATTAGTACATGTACTGATATGACATATTTAATTCATGTATAGTCATTTCATCTACTGCCAAATAATACAATAAGAAATGAGCTATGAACATGTCAAACTTAATCATAAACTGCATTACAGGTTAAAGAACATTGTATAGACTGTGCTTGTTCATTAGTATACCAGGTCACACCCTCTCTTTTTATTCCACATCTGCTGTGTTCTGAACACGTCGGCATTTACCCCAGGGTTTAATGTATTCTGAGTATGTATGGCCATGTTTTCTTCTTTTAGGCAGCAGAAGGCATACATCGCCACACAAGGTCCTTTAGCGGAGACCACAGAGGATTTCTGGAGGATGCTGTGGGAGCACAACTCCACCATCGTGGTCATGCTTACCAAACTGAGAGAAATAGGGAGGGTGGGTGACGGACTGCAACATAACACAACTTAGAAATTAGCCTTAAATTTAGTGTTTTAATTTAGTTCGAAGCTGAGATACATGTTGATTTAGATTAAGCAAGCAAAACTCATTACCATGTTTTGATGCCTTAATTGTGTTGAAATAAAAATGTTTTTAAAACGATTAACCATGTTATTTTGAGGCTTTTACTTTGAATTGTATTTTGAATAAAACAAGGCAATAAAATAGTGCATCCCATATTCTGTTCATTACTTAGCAATCTCTTTTATACTAGCATGAGAATTAGAGGTTATTCCACCTTGTTACATTTGGGTCATACAGAGAAGCATATTCACTGTGTAATTATATTATATTATATTATATTATATTATATTATGTTTTATTTTGACAAGTAATTTCATGTTCTTTAGAGAAACAAAGGCAAGCATATAATGAATCATTGTGTAATTTTTATAGTTTGAATATTGAGTCATAATTTTATAAGCACAGTGTATGGGCGTTAAGTGTGTCTGTGGCTTCAAGTGTTCAATATCCTGTGTTTCTTCTTCTTTATGTCTGTGTGCACACACAGGAAAAATGTCACCAGTACTGGCCTGCAGAACGCTCCGCCCGCTACCAGTACTTTGTGGTGGACCCCATGGCTGAGTACAACATGCCTCAGTATATCCTGAGAGAATTCAAAGTTACAGATGCAAGAGTGAGTACTGAATCTGAATAATGATTTTTAACTACACTGCCCATCAAAAACTATTAAGTAAAAGATTGCCGTTAGCGGGCGTGTCATGTAATGAGATGTAACATAAATGGGATTACTGAGTGTGTTTAATTTATTCTCGATAGCTGTGGCAAGGTCAGATGAGGAAAAAGGCTCTGGGAAGAGTAAAAACTGAAACCCAAACTTGCCGTATATGTGCTTAATTGCTTGTCAATTATAATGCAGATTAAAGATTAATCCATCAAAAAAACTGTCTAAATTATTATATGATAGCTAAATAGGCATGCTGTCATGAGTGTGTGCCCTGTTCAGGTGTCAAGAAAACCTTCTCACAGAGGAAAATTCAGCATAATATTAAGTTGTAAAGTTGAAAAATGCTTTTACTTGACATCTGAAACATGAAGTACAGAGACATAATTCTGAGAAACATCAATGTAATTATGGTTTTAATTTGTTTTGGCAGGAAATGACTTACACCGTTTTAATCCCTCCCTTTCTGCGGTATTAATTTAGACACCGAATCGTTGTTCCTAAATCAGACTGTGGATTCACGAACCCTGCTTACCCTAGATTGTCTATTTGCATTGACTCTCTATATACCCTCGTTTTTTTTTATACCATTTTAGGTACAATGCTCCAAATTGTGTAGACATTAAGAAAAATAACAAAAAAATAATAATCTGTGCATAAAAAATATTATACTCATTTAAAAGATGCAATCCCATGTAAACATTGCTATTCAGCTTGCACCTTTTTGTGTACAGACCTTTAGTAAAGGCCTAAAGTTATTGTACCTACCTTGATTAAAGCACTCGCTACAAACACTCTAGATAAAATCTTATAATCCTATAGATAAATTCTTCAGGCAGTGTGGATATCAATTCTAAGACCCATACATGGTGTGTGCAACACATGCCCAATTAGAGTAAACAAAACCTCAAGCATTTTCCATTTAAACCTCCAATAAAAATTTTAAAAAAAGTCTCATTTTTTTCTCAGTTTACACATGCCTAGCTTTTTGGCCTTTGTGTACTAAATATCATTACTCTGTGTTCAGTCTGTGTCACATTAGAACTTCATATTATGTAAGGAATAAAAAAAAGGAATTAAAAAGGAAAATAATCAACAACAGAGGCGGGGTTACTGTTATCACCCTAAAGTGGATCAAAACAAGTGTTTTGTTCCTCTTATACCACAGCAATTTGCCAACAATTATAATATTCAATTTATCATTGAACTGCATGCTGGATTTTTTAACTGTTTATGGTTCAACCATGAGGCAAGTTAGTTCCTATTATAACTGGTGTTATAGCAGATATAAACAGGCGTTAAACAATTAGCTCTCTCTTGTTAACTCTCTAGTAAGAAGAAATCTGCAGCATGTCATGTTACCAAGAAACCAGTTCTCTATCTTGAAGACTCTCCCATGATGGAAAACTTAACGTGTCTTTACAGAAAACTTCACCATATCAATGATTTTATAGTGTAATCCTCAGAGCTGCTGTTATCGAAACTGAATCAACACCTTTAAACCAGTTCGATTTGAGAATTAAACAGTGCTGTGGTTTAAATATAGTTATATGTTAATGCTAAGTACGATACACGTTCATTCTTCGTCCATTGTTTGATCGTTTTCTCATCGTGCGGATATTCTGCTCTGTGTTTATCTCTGAAGGATGGACAGTCACGAACAGTCAGGCAGTTCCAGTTCACTGATTGGCCCGAACAGGGAGTGCCAAAATCAGGAGAGGGCTTCATCGATTTCATTGGGCAGGTGCACAAAACCAAGGAGCAGTTCGGGCAGGACGGGCCAATCTCTGTCCACTGCAGGTTTGTTGTAGTACTCTAGAGATCTGATACGTAGCACTGTTCGACCTATCAGAGATAACTTGGCTCTTACTCAAGGGGTCACAGGTGAAAGCTCTGCTGACGGTTACTGCTGCTGTGCCCTTGGAAAAAAGCACTTGACCTATTGTGAATACAGGGCAGCAGCACATGCAGCTGGTTAAATATAAATGTCCTCGGAGACCACAATAGTCACATGGCACAGCTGAAATTTAAACCTGGATTCTAGCTGTAGTGCACAACTCTATATTGCTTATCAGTGCTTATTCTGAGGACACAGGGGAATTCAGTTGTCCTCTGCAAACCGCGCTGTTGTATTGTCAATGGTTCAGGCGTTACCAACGATCGAGGACAAATAAAATTTCATATTAAAATAGCTGGGAGTACACGCCTACCCAGCATATTCACTTAAAAGCTGCAATCAAATCCCAATATGCATCACCAGACAGCTAGCTTTACTTTTTTTTTCCAAAATCACCAGTCGAAAATGGGTTAGAAAAGAACAGTTTGGAAATTTGGGAGACTGAGAATGTTGTCCAGAATGTTGTGATTTGTTTGCAAAAAAAAATGACAGTTTGCGTAATGACACAAAAGCAAATGTGGTCACCTGACGAATGATCAGAAACAGCCAAAAGCTGTAATTCAAAGCACAGACAGCACGGTGTGTTTACAGCAGCTACCTCCTAGAAATATGAAGCAGAGTGAGACAGTTTTATTCCACTAACACCACAACTGAGAATAGATATATTAGCTGCAATAGTATTAGTAACACATTTTATCACCTATTAGTGTATACATCTTAATAGTGTGTTGATGATTAACTCCTCTTTTGTCCTAGAAATGCACCATAATCTGCTTTATATTATTCTATATTACTGTCTACATTATTGATGTAGCCTATGCTAGTCTGTAGAATAGATGCATTTATAACCGTAAGAAACTGAATTAGCCTTACATTCCAATGCACACAAAATTGCCACTGTGGTCTGAACAAAATTCAGTTTGACATGTCTGACCTTGGTTGTAATTATATTTACTCCAGAGTTTTACTGTGATGGTTTAATACAGAGCAGTTTAACATCCTGTAGAAAAATGACAGGGGCTTTAAAGGGCAGAAGAAGGGTCAGGATAACACACGCATGAGCCGCTGCCTCACATTAGACTGAATAATTAATCAAACAAGAGTAATTCGTTAAGCAAGAGTCAACCTTCTCTTACTTTTTTCCTCACGCCTCATCTGTCTCATTTGCTTACTGACTCATATTACACACACTGTTTTTCACTGTTGATTCTCTCTCTCTCTCTCTCTCTCTCTCACACTCTGTCGCTCTCTCAGTGCGGGTGTGGGTAGGACGGGTGTGTTCATCACTCTCAGTATTGTGCTGGAGAGGATGCGTTATGAAGGAGCTGTGGACATCTTCCAAACTGTCAAAATGCTGCGCACACAACGACCAGCCATGGTGCAGACGGAGGTAAAACACAACCTCTTTCAAATCCTAATTAGAAACAACTATATACGGTGCTCTAACACATAGCTTACTTATATTCATAACTATTAGCTCAGGGGTTGTATTCAGAGATGGCAAAAATAGTTATGTTAATATTTACATTGGTAAAGTTACTCGTATTCAGTCGGGTTATACACGTGCTTAAAATCCCAGTTGAGTGCCTTGAACCGTGTAGGGTTATTCGACGTGTTGACGTAATTTCCACTGAAACAGGAAGTCACGGCAGGACATAGAGTGGATCCTCCCCATTTTTAAATAACCAATAAACCTCACAGCCCTACCTTAAAGCCATACTTAGCCATGCTTACTTTGCGATTTCTCTCGCTCAACAACGGCAACTTCAGCAAGGTGATTTTTATAATGTTTGGGTGTGACATTTCAGATCCTAGAGTGCATTTGATTGGACAGAAAATCTGATAAAACACTGAGTGCAGAATGATGTCATAACAGTTGTTGATCCGTACAGAAGAGATTGTAAATTTGCATATATATAAAATGCATATTTTTTTGCTAAATGTGAATTTTAACATTGTTTTGGAGCACATTAATTTATAGTTAACTTTAAAACTAGCATTCATACTAAAAGCCACAAAACTGCAATTTTGACTTCATCGGGACTTTCACTTCATTTTAAGCAAACTCTATCCTTGCGTATGCAATTCTCAAATAAACAGTTTTTGTTTCGCCTTTCATTTTGCATGCACAGCCTCATCACTGGTGTAAGGCATGAATAAAGTGTAGTAGATGTAATGGTGAGGCCAGGAAAAGGATTTGATGGTTTTGGTCTTGATCTTGACACAGTCTCAGTTCAGTTCGGTTTTTATTTGTATAACAAATGGACATTGTAAGAAAGTAGCTTTACAGAAATATATCAAATTTAAATGTATAAATGTATCCCTAATGAGCAAGCTGATGGTGGCAAGAAAAAAGTCCCTGAGACAATATGAGGAAGAAACCTTGAGTGGTATCAGACTCACAAGGAAACTCGTCCTCATCTGTCTCGGTATCAATTTAACTCAAAATTGTTTAGCTGTTGACCCATCTTTAGAGAGAGGCTTGACTCGGACTAGCCCTGTTCTTGGACAATTTCTGTATTAAATCTTCACTACACACTTAATTCAATTCTGAATACAGTCCTCCGGGTCTTTCTTATCATTTCATAGCAATGCTAACTGCAATGCTTTCTTCAACATACCTAGCCCAGCTCATTCATGGCTTAATGATTCGCTGTTCATTTGGATTAAGTGTGTCACAATAAGGGGAAAAAAAACAAGTTTCTCAGGATATTTAATGATTCCAGCTTTCTAAATGAGTTCTATTTGGAATCTTTTCCCAAAGGGAAACCCCTCTGTTGTGAGATTCAACATTAAGCATAGTAAGTGTTTCCAACCCAAAGAACCCTGGTATGTTGCCAGTGCTGGATTTATCCCTATGTGTCTTGCTCTTTGTCTCTGCAGGATGAATACCAGTTCTGTTACCAGGCCGCCCTCGAGTACTTGGGAAGCTTCGATCACTATGCAACATAAAAGGAGGGAGAACAAATTCATCTCACCAACACCTGTCTAAATGTTTTACAACATTACAGAAATTCTCTTGTTCAGTGATGCCATTGCGAAGTGGAGCGTTTTGAAATACGATGACACCGAAAACTATTTTGGATGAGGAAAAAAAACAACAACAACAACAAAATGACAAACAAAAAAGTTTTCTCTCAAGAGCTTCCCAGGGAAGTTCTTTATCACAGCAAGCTTATTACCTCAGTGTTCAGTTATTGATATTAATGTTGTGGTCGCCTTTTTAGAAATATTACAACGTGGATAAATAAATGAATCTTTCAAAACAAAACAAAAATATGATATGTAAAAAAAAAAAAACAAACAAACAAAACAAACAAACAATGAAATCAAATGCCTGGAAAATTGCTGCACTCTTCACTGGGAGTTTAACCCGAACTGTACTTGCCAATGAAAAGATCAGAGGTGAACTCCAGTCAGCTCCTGTATGATGAAGGTTTTCGGTGCCGTAGAGGAAGCAGAACTCGTACCTTCTGTGCCTAACGGAGCAACAACAGCAGAGGGTCAAAGGTTATGGATGCTCTTGGTTTCAGAGACAAACGGCTGTATCACTGACTCTTCTTACACTACGTTAGTAATGTGAAATAATCAGCTTCAGTGTCTCTTTTACTCCTGGTCAGTTGGAGCGCTATTGTGATTGAACCTTGCCTTTGAAGAGCTGTCAGATACGTCTGTAGATTTTGTCGGTTTTCGACAGAGCGCCTGTGAATACTGTTATTCTGATGTGTGTCACTCTTTCTTTCTCTTTCTCTCTGTCTCTTTCTCCACAAAAATGCTGCTTATATACCCTGTGTGTGAGAAGAAAATATGAGTTAGCAACGGCTTAAATTTAGTCATCTCCTGAAAATGTCGAAAAGTGGAGCGTTTTTGTTTACAAGATCCAAGACTGGAGATCAAGGAGCTGGTTTTGTTTGGGCCACATTTAAAAACTGTATACATACAATACGCCCTTATTCTGTTTTGACATACTGTAAACACTAGGGGCAGTAATGATCATAACATGACCATATATACTTATACCTTGGCAGCAAATATAAAGCTGAAGTATTTCTAATTCTAACGGTCCTGCCAACTCTAAAGGTCTCAAGAAGATTCATCTTGCAAGTAAATTTCATAGCATTCTAGTGTTTGTACTAAAAATCTAAGAAATTTCGTAAAGTTGAATAAAAACCCTTGCCAAAAGCGACGACTGACTGGAGAAGTCAGTACAAGTCAATTATTCAAGTTGTTCTCTCGCTTAATTAAACTGAGCTAGAATAAATTGTTATGTTCTTGTTTAGTGGAGGAGTCGTATGTAGACATAGCACAAATGAGTTTCATAGAAATAGTTACAGAGGATTTAGCACAAGCCGTCTAAAATGGAAGAAGACAGACGACAGTTTTCGTAGGTCTGATACTCTTCTCGTCCCAAGACTAAAAGTGAGCCTTATTGTCGTCGTCAAATATTTAACCAACATGATTTTTTATTTGGTTTTGCTGATATTATGCTTGTATTTTTAATAATATTTATATAATTTTTTGGAGTACTTGCTGGAATATAATCGACGAGATGTTGTGTAGTTGGCAAGCTAACGTGACATGGTCCCTCTGTACCTTTTTATATATATATATATATTTCCTGTACAATTCTCTCTTAGAGCATCCTGTAGGAACAGAACAGCACAAGGCCTGGAACAAGCTTGTTCCTAAAAAAAAAAAAAAGAAGAAGAAAAAAAAAGACAAGCCAAACAATCTCCCAAAAGGCCAAACAATCCGTCCTAATTTTATTAAATGACCATGTACCCTGTTTCTTGTCAGAAAGATCAATTCTCCAAAGTGTCAGTACTATAAATACAATGCTCCTGCTGATAATAATGATGACCCCAAAACAAATGACGACCACTAACACGTATTGGAGAGAGATTAAGGGACGTTAAAATGACCACAACAACTATTAGAGCATATTCTTTAAAGCACATACTGATGGAGTACTGATGTTATTTTAACTTATATTTATCACCCTTTATTATCCAATCTACTTATTTATATTAGATTACGGCTGATGTTTGTTGATATATATGGAAATGGTTATGGTGAAATTGCACAATAGACAACATTATGATCAAAATAACTCCGTATCAATGGATCATATGTTCAAATGCACTTTGCAGTATAAAATGGGCTGAAGTGATAAAGGAGAGAAACTTTTCTTTTCATCCCTCAAGGTAAAGTACATCTGAAAGACTTACAACTGATTATGTAACAACCTTAAAAGTACACACACACACACACACACACACACACACACACACACATATATATATATATATATATTTATATATAGAGCCAGCTTTTGACATATCTTACAAATGTTACAGCACACACAGTGCCCCTAGAAAGTATTCACCTCCTAGTGATTCATTCTCTTTTTGCTGTCTATGAGCTTGGCACATTTTGATTTTTCCTCAATACAAATGTACACAGACTCTCCGAAATTAAACGGAGAACTTTGGTTGACAGCAATTTTCAGGTCATGGCACAGATTTTCAATTGGGATTTAAGTATAGTCTTTGACTCTGTCCGTCTAAAACACAATCCTTCTGTTTTCAAGCCATTCTTTTGTCATTTTTGCCCTTAGAGACAGCTCTCTGGCTGACTGGAACAGGTTCTTCTCAAGAATCTGCATGTATTTAGCGCTATCCATGTCGCCCGTGGTGGCAACAAGATTTCCACGTCCTGCTTCTGAAAAGCAACCCCAGAGCATGATGCTACCACCACGGGCCTTGATGATAGGAATGGTGTTACATGGGCATTGGTCTGTATTTGGTCTGTGCCAAACATAATGCTTTGCTTTTAGACCAAATGCTTCAAAATCATTTTCCGAAAGATCTCAGATTGTGTCCCATGCCTTCAAGGAAACTGCAGGCATTTTATTTTATGTTAGCCTCTCTCAGAAGTGGTCAGAAGTGGTCCCTTCTGGCCACTGTCCTACAGGTTCTCCTGTTTAAGCCAGTGAGCTGTGTAACACTTTCAGTGTTGTAGCTGGCCTCTTGGACAGTGACAATTGCCCTTTTTGTGACCGTGTACTCAATTTGGAAGAATGTCCTTATCTTGTTTGGGCTGTGGCATATTTTTCCCACTTTGTTATAATGGATTACACAGTTCTTATAGTAAGTTTTAAAGCTTTTTCCTTCTCCATCTTTTTTTTTTCCCTCCTAAGAACTACATCTTGAAGTTTCATGGGCAGTTCTTTGGTCCTCATGACAACAGGACTGATCTGATCGGATCTGACATTTTATCTTTTAGACCTCCCAAAGTCAGTGGTATTTATTGTGCAAGCATACAATTGGACACAGGTCCAATTTGAAAAGAATGCAGGTGTACCTTATTTTGCATATTTAGTGTGAGGGCTCAAGAAATTTAAATACTAGTTCTAGTCTAGATTGTTAAAGGAAATGGGGGTGAATCGTCATCAATTAAGCTGTAATTCTGAGACCATCAAAATAATGTATTTCATTTTATTTTTATAGAGAGTCACTTCAAACAAGCAGAAAATAAATCGCATTCGGATATACTTACATTTCATGTTGCAATACAGTAAAAAGAGAACTAATCACTAGGGGTGAATACTTACTGAAGGCACTGTAAAAGAGGGAAAATAAAGCAGGATTACTACAGAATTTAGACAAAAACGTACCCCAACATTTTAATACATTGCAAGATATTCAGGCCAAGTGCTAACAAGTGTTCACACTTTCAACCTCTTACTTCTCTCTGCTGATTTATTTGAAATCATATATGTAGATATGTTGAGTTTGTAATAAAAACAGAAAGACTGGATACACACTTATCTACAAGGAGTCTGTTTCTTTTCCAGAGACACACGGAGCTTTTCTCAGAGGCATGTAATCAGCTCACACCTCACTACCATGTATAATTTCTGTTCACGATTTCAAGCAGGTGCAATAAGAAAAAAAAGCAATAAGTCAGTCAATATCGCAACATTTTTGCGCATCACATTTAATACTATATTTCTGCCCGAAGCTCGCAGTTACTTGCCAAATTCTGTTTGCTTTTCCTTCTTTCTCTATTTTTCGCATCTGATGTCTTTCTCACTTCTCTCCCTGTGCTGCAATTCTTTACTATGTCACCGTTCTGTTCTTTCTCCCTTCTCGCCTTCAATGCAAGCTGTTCACAGCATCATCTTTACACCTCTTGTTTTTCAAATCCAGGTAGACAGAGATGCAGTCCTCCCTATCTGCCCTATTTCTTCACTTTCATCTTGCTGTCCCTCTGTGTGTAAAATGAAGGTCAGATGTTGGGGATTGGGGGGGGGGGGTCGACGAAGCTAGGGAAATAAGATAAAAAGCTACCTACTAAACATAACTAATAAAACAAATTTGGACTGTAGACCCTTTTGGTGTAAGTAGCAGCTGGTGTAAGGATATGCAAGCAAAGACGGTTCAATGTGCATATATTACTTTTATTTCAGTTCTATCAAGAGTTTTCAAATGAAAGGAATAGCACTGATAAACATATGTCCCCAAACAATTATGACCACCTGCCTAATATGTTATTGGTCCTCCACATGACACCAGAACAGCTATAACACCCAAAGCCTGGACTCTACTAGACCTCTCAAAGTACCCTGATGTATTAGGCTCCAGGACTTATTTATTTAATTAATTAATTAATTAATTGTATTTTTAATTGATTCTCATACACTTTTCAGAGTACAACAAAATATATCAATACAGAATCAACATTTTTTTTACCCCAATAACAGCCCCTCCCACCCCACCCA
>JAFFST010000065.1:14963-31138 GCA_022414735.1 Noturus placidus | reverse complement strand
AGTTTCTTTATGTTTCTACTGGAACATCCAGACAGTACGGCATTACAGTAATCTAGTCTAGAGGTGACAAAAGCATGAACTAATATTTCTGCATCATGTAGTCACAATATATTTCTTATCTTAGAAATATTTCTAAGATGAAAGAAGGCTATCCTAGTAATATAATCTATATGAGCATCAAAAGATAGGCTGGAGTCAATAATCACACCAAGGTCTTTTACTGCTATACATGATAAAGTCTTTCTCTGCCTAAGCATCCAGACATTCCCCTACCAAAACTATGCTGCTCTCGCTCTCTGGTATAGCCCTCTCAAGCATCTGTATGCACACCTCTAATGCTGAAATCTTGTCCATCTGAATGCTACCTAATATACACTTATCACAAATCAATCTATTACTAATGAGGGAAGAAGAATGAATAAATATTCTGCACTCAAGACACTGAACAAGCTCAATGTTTGCCATGTTGAATGTATTTCAGGTGTTTTACTTGTCGCTTTCTGGTGAGCATTAATCAAGTGGGTTTTTGTTGTCATTCCTCTATATATTTTGTATACATTGGAATGAAATCCTCCAGGACCATGGTACGCAGAACACATAACAGTACACAAAACGACATAAAGAACAGATTCACAACAGTGTGAGATGTTTTCTGCCCAGCACTCATGCAAAACAATAAATATACAGGACAATAAATACACAGGACATGGGCTGTAACTATAAACTATTGAATAGTGTAGCAGCAATACTGGTAGAAAAACAAGTTCCATAAATATAAGGTAAATGATGCAGTTTCCTAAAGTGCATGTGTGCAAAGTTTTTGAGTCATACTGGGTTAGGTGTTTGATTAGTCAGGTGAGCATTGGGAGGTAGGAGTGTGTTGAGTTATCTGACTGCTTCAGGGGAAAAAACTGTTGCAGAGTCAGCTGATGGGGGCACAGATGCTCCTGTACCTTCTACCAGATGGCAGGAGGGTGAAGAGTCCATGGGATGGGTAAGAGGGGTTGTCCACAATGCTAGAGACTTTGTGGATGCAACGGTTTTTGTAAGAGACATTGATGGTGGGAATAGAGACTCACAGTTCACTGTAGGGTCTTGTGGTCAGAGACTGTGCATTTCCCAAAACACAGTGACACAGCAGGCCGCTCTCTGTTGCCCCTTTATAGAGATCTCTATTGCCACTCTATAGAATGTGGTGAGGATGGGAGTTTGGCTCTCTTCAGCCTCTGCATGAAGTGCTTGGCCTTTTGGATTAGGCAGGTGGTGTTGAGTCCAGGAGGGTTTTGCACACCACAAAACTTGGAGCCTTTGACTTTCTCCCCAGTTGTTCTGTTGATCTGCAGTGGTGAGTGGTCTACTCTGGTCCTCCTGAAGTTGACAACCATCTCTTTAGTCTTATCAACATTAAGAGATATAGTAGATTGTTGTCTCTGCACCAATATGCAAGCTGCTCCATGTCCTCCCTGTATGCTGACTCATTGTTGTTGCTGATGAGGCCCACAACTGTATTGTCATCAGCAAATTTGATGATGTGATTTCAGCTGTACTTTGTAGCACGCTCATGACTCAGCAGGAAATACAGGGAGATCTGAAGTTGAGGGACTCTTTGTTGTCTTTAGGTGAAAAAACAAAAAGTGTTCTTCAAATTAATGAAGATTCCAAAATGGCAAGAGAAAATACAAGAAATGAAAAAAAAAACATTTAGTTTAAATGCCGACATAGCTGAGAATAGGCCTGCCTCAATGCTACTGCATATCAACCAAATATATCTGAGGTAAACCATTTAGATATTTAAATTTAATAAGGGGGTCAATGTGGAACTTGGATGGTAGCAAGTGTAGCTTAAATCAGACTGTGGTAATATCCTTAGATGTTCTTTTCCAGGTAAAGGTGTGGGCTGCCACATTCTAAAGTAAATGAAGCCTAGGTAGACATAATAATTTAATTTAATTTATCAATTTGTATAGCGCTGTTTACAATGGTACATTGTCTCAAAGCAGCTTTACAGAAATATCATTTTACATTTTTTACATTTACAAGCAACTTACTAATGAGACACACTCAAGTGCCCAAGGACACTTCGGCATGGGATCACCCGGGCCGGGATTCGAACCGCCAACCCCACGGTTAGTGGATTAGTGGACAACCCGCTCTACCGACTGAGCCACAGCCGCCCCACATAATGTTTCTCCCCTTTTTTAAATATCCAGAAGTGAGATGCAGGCAGACAAAAAAATGTGGGAAATGTATATGGGTTTATTTAAACAGTGCACACAGCCAATATATCAGTTTTAAGTACTCTAATCTCTTCTCCAAAAATCCCCCTTTTGCAATGTACACCTAATGTACCCAATATCATTTATAGTCTATGCATTTTTTTTTTTATTGCTTTATGCAAGGCATAACCAGTGTTGGGTAAGTTACTCAAAAGAAATAATCCACTACAGATAACTAATTATTACTTTAAAATTGTAATTTGATTACATAACTGATTACTGTATGTAAAAAGTAATCAGATTATTAATTATATTACTACAAAGTGAAACTCAATTCTATCAGTAATTTTAACACACGTTAATGTATGACGTGATCAGAAAAATTTGGATTTATTATAAAACTTGCCTCGGGTCTTGCCACTGTTTGTAAAACTACCAGAACGATAAAATATTAAACTCTTTTAACTAGGCTCGTTTGGGGAGCCACAACTCCCCATTCACTGTATGTGTTTAGCTTCTACAGTGCCATGCAAAGTACATTATATTTCCTTATGCTGTGCTTATAACATGTTCAGGTAAACTGGAACTCAAATAGACATTTACACTCCTTGTTTTCCTGCTCAGCATCAGAGGATGTTACTGTTTCAGTTTCAAACCCCTTTACTGGTTTAAAAGAAAAATATCACTGTATATCCATTTTTCCTGACACTGACTGTGAGCTAGAGTTTGGCAGAATTGAAAGACTGTCAGCCAATAAGTCACGAGAATTTCCATGTATTTTCCTGTAAACTTGTTTGATTGATTTCGCCTTCGTTCACTGAAAATATAACATTATATAAAATTACAGATGGTCTTCTTTTACTGACGTTCAGTTACGTAGTGACAAACTGTTCCAAGTGGATAATTACTCTGGGCTGAAGAAAAAATCTTCACGGCAAAACGTGATTTATTTTAAAGATGCATTTTCCTTAATATTGTTTTCTTAACAATAAATTTGTAATGTGATTTTATCAGTAACTGTTATCAAATTGCATAAATTTTAAATGTAATGCGTTAAATTACTGTGCTATCAGAAAAGGTCATTAGATTACAGTAATGTGTTATAACTCTGGAGTTTATTTTTGAACATTTAAGTTCAAAGTGAGCAATTTTTTATCCACTGATAAAGTTGGAAGTCCACTGAGAAATTAAAACTTTCAGGGTTTCTTAAAATATATTTTTATTTTTTAATTAGGGTGCTGTTCAAGGGCCTGAGGAGTTTGCAGAGGGTTTTGTCATTGGTGTGCGCAGTTTCCTGGGCCATACTGTAGGTAAGGCTTACTGATGCTCTTCAACCTTTCACTTTCTGTCTGTCTCTCTCCCTTTATCTCTCACTCTCTCTTTCTCTCTCAATTATGCGTCATGTCATTGTATTCTTCTTTTCTGTCTTGAAGGTGGTGCTGCAGGGATGGTGTCCCGTATTACGGGTTCAGTTGGAAAAGGCCTGGCTGCTATCAGTATGGATAAGGAATACCAACAGAAACGCCGGGAAGAAATGAACAGACCCTCCAAAGACTTTGGAGCAAGTCTGGCAAAGGGGGGCAAGGGCCTTCTGAAGGTATTTAAGCATAATGAAAACAGTGTACTTTAAAAGTACAGTAGCTTGGCCTAATATCTTGGGTAATAGTAGAAAGGTGTCCATGTTTTAGATATATAACATTTAAAATGAATGGTCATAGAAACATTTACTGTTACTTAAATACATTAACTGAAAATGCTAATGAGTTATGATAAGTTGAGATTTGAAATAAAGAATGTATGATGAAATGTAAACATGATTTTTTTTTACAGGGAGTAGTTGGAGGTGTGACAGGGATCGTTACCAAACCTATGGAAGGTATGGCTCTTAATCTAAACTACACAGAGAAGCCAGTTGATTAGGTATACCTAATTTGACCTTATATTCACTGGCCATTTTGTCTTTCTCTGGATCACAGTGACTTTCACATGGTGGTTACATGAAAGGTGCACTAACTAGCAATATGGTGGCCACCTGAATAAGAAATAAAATGGTCCAATTGTTTCATAGGAGGTGGGGTGTGGTGGCTGAGAGAATAATGTGGTCCATGTGGGTCTGTACGCTACACCATGATTTTTTCTAAAAATACTTGAAATGAGGCAGATGACCACTCTTCATTTATTTGGGCTTTGAATAGTATGAATCATAATTTTAAAACTAGTTCGTGGATGAACTTTGATGTTGGCTTTGACAGAGCCCCCCAAAAAATGCTATAATGTTAAAATTTTAAACAATTTTTAAATGTTAAAAATAATAAAATGTTAAAATGTTCAAACATTACAGTTAAATGCAAAATCATTACGAAGTTAACTATGTGGCTAATATTTTATGTAGTTGCTAAGTGGTTCTTAAGTTATTGATAGTGTAGTCCAGGTAGTTGTTAGGGTGTTATTAGGTGGTTGCTGATTTATTCTTGGTGTTTCAAGGCTATGGTATTTCAGGTGGCTGCTGGGATGTTGCTAGATGGTTATGTTATCCCAGCTGGTTATTCAGATGTTGCTAGGTGGTTGCTAGCATGTTGCTAGATGGTTGCTGTGGGGAGGACTTTGCTACACAGCAACTGTTTTGTTTTGTTTTTTTTGGTTTTTATTCCTGCATGGTATCTACATCTATGCCGAATTTTAGTATTTTACGTCAAAAATTGTGACCTGTGAAAACTGTACAGATGTTTTCACAATAATAATAATGATAAGATTCAAGATTATGGAGAACAGTTTGAAGGCTCGCTGAAGCCAATATAAAAATAGAAAATATAAATCTTGCTAATTTGTTATAATATGGTTGTCATATCTTAGAAACATTTAGTGGTGGCTGCTTCATATTAAATACTACATTCACATACAACACTACATTCACATTTATTGCAGACTCAAGCTATGAAACTCACGGGACAAAGATAATCTTCATTAATGTGAAAGTTCAGCAGTCCGTAACAACTGCCTGGTCATGTTCATCTTGGTTTAAATTAGACCACTGTTTAAGGGGATAAGCATTTAGTACTTGGAACCCTGTTGTTTTTTTTTTGTTTGTTTGTTTTTTTAAATACTTTATTTTAAGGAAAATATTGGGGTTACTTAAGGTCTTTTTTATTGTTCATTAAAGTCCAAATTAGACATAAATTAATGGTTTATTCATTATGAATTAGGTTTTATTTATAAGATAAAACAATAAAATAAACTTTTATTGGCTCATATTTTGGGATCAGTTGTGTGAAAATGACTAGTAAATACATTATTAGTTATTATTAGTGCAATATTTGTTATTGATAGATTATTAAATGCTCTTTTATAAAATAAAATAAAAAAATTCTGGGCTTGGTGGGATTTTATGGACACAACATGCACTGGCCTATTGCTATAAAACTTTTTGATCTTGACTTTAGAATATGGGACAAAGTTTTAGGCCCTGTTCACAACTCGTATTAATATTTCTCTCAAGTGATCCGATCACAAGTGTACAGTTGAATCATATGGCCATTCACATATGGCATTTTGAATGCAGCTTCAGTTACCACTTGTGATTGGATTTCCTCTGGAGGAAATTTATTATGCCAGTGTCCTGCTGCATTTGTTTTCAAGCAGAAATGTCCTACGAATCCTAGCTAATGTACAACCCTAATTATGAAAAAGTTGGGGAAATATAGAAAATGCTAATAAAAGCAAAGGGGAGTGATTTGCAAATTGACTTTGACTTGTATTTTAATAAATATACCGCAACTACCACTCTCTGAGTTGTTGTAGTATTGTTGTAATAATTGGAATCTCTGCAGCAGGAAATATGCAATATAACAAAAAAAATCTCTTTATTGATGTGCATTTATTGATAAAGGCTTCAAAGCACTTCTATATAAGGATGCTCTGGATAAGGGCATCTGCCAAGTACCATAAATGTAAATGTAAAGCTTTCTTGGTCTTACAAAGTCTTATTTCTGGAAATCTCTCCACCCTAATAAAAATAACAGAAGTAATTGGGGACAAATAAAAACAGTATGTATTAACAATGACTGAAAATTCTCCGTGACAAAATTAAGTCTCAGAATTTTCTGTTTTCAGTCAATTGTGTTATACAGAAGCAAATATAACTATATCTTTAGAATGATTATAATCCTTTACTACAAACCAACAGATTTTATCCTCTAATTGATCGATTTGTGTACTAAATCTCATACCTATACATACCTATGCATCTCAAGCAAATACTCTTAGAAGCAATCAAACCTCTGTTTAGTTAATTTATTATTAGACTTAGATTCATACAAAATCTGTGAGTGAGCTGTTAATGTAGAAATGAGAACGTATTTAAATGAGCACATTAATATAAACCTGTGATTTATCTTTCAGTTTCATCAGAGCTGTGCTGTTATAGAAGATTTAAAAAATGTATTACTGTGCTAAGAATGGCATTCTACCTGAATAATAATGGACAACAGTGGTCCTTTTCTATTCATGAACATGTTGAAAAACTGTGTACAGCAGTCAGTAACTGTTAAACATATAACTACAAAGTGTACTTGATATATACCACATGTAAGTGTACTTGATAAAATGCCCAATGATTGTAGATACAAACAAGAAACTAAGCATATAGCAATATGCATCATATTTGTGTATACCTAAATGTTAAAAGCTTTCATGGGCATGTGTTTTATGTGCTCAGGGGTAAAGAAAGAGGGAGCTGCAGGTTTCTTTAAGGGCATTGGAAAGGGCCTTGTGGGAGTGGTAACTAGACCCACAGGGGGCATTGTGGACATGGCCAGTAGCACATTCCAGGGCATTCAGAGGTAAGATATAAAACCATTCTAAGAGGTGAGATGAATATATTCAACATCATACATGTCTTATTTGTACTAGGTATTGTGTGTTTTTGAGGTTAAAGAGATATTTTATGAAAGGCTAACCACTTTGACTGTTATTCAGTTTTCTTCTTTCTGATCGGTCATTATAGTGTTTTGTATAGTGGTTTGTTTTAACTCTGTATTTATTCATTTTGTACTTCTTTTTTCCTGATGAGTTAATACTTGGATGTTTTAAGGCTGGTTTATACTTGATGCATGTGTGCATATGCAGAAGCAGCAGCAAAGTGAGCAGCATTGTTCACATACAACCTGCGTACTTTATGCACATCTGGAAATAACATTCATTAGATAGCATGTCAGAGCCAAAACGTGCATGTTCACCTGGTATCCAAGTCAAACTGTAGAATGTTGAGATACAGTGATGTAAAAAATTATTTCTTCTGTTTTTGTGTATATCTCATACTAAATTGTTTCAGAAATTAAACGAAAATCTAAGATAAAACAAAGGAAATCTGAGTAAACACAAAATACGGTTTTTAAATGATTGTTATTTATTGAAGCAAAAAGGTTATCCAATACCAACTGGGACTGTGTGAAAATGTATTTGCCCCCATAGTTACTAATTCCCCAAATCTATGAAACTGCATTCATAATGGAGTTCAGCTGGACTAGTAACAACCAGGCCTGATTACTGCAAACCCTCTTCAATCAAATAAACACTGAAATAGAACTTTCTCAACAGCATGAAGTTGGTTAAAAGATCTTACAGAGTAACACACTGTGCCAAAGATGAAGGAAATTCCAGAAATGATGACGAAGAAGGTGAATGAAGTACATCAGTCTGGGAAGCGTTACAAAGCTATTTCAAAGGCTCTGGGACTCCAAAGGACCACAGTGAGAGCCATTATCTCCAAATGGAAAATGTGTGTACGTAGTAGCGAACCTTCCCAGATGTGGCCAACCTTCCAAAATTCCACAGCAAGTACTCCTTCAGGAAGTCATGTGTCAATAAAGGTCACTGTTCATGACTCCACTACCAGAAATAAAATGGGCAAAAATGGCATCCATGGAAGAGTGGCGAAGGGAAAACTTCTGCTAACCCAGAAGAATATTTAGAGAAATACTTTTTTACAGCACTGTACTTTAGAGTCACACAAGTCAAACTAGCCTTTTTTATTTTACAGATTCAAATGCACAGCTTATGTTTAATTTTATGCTGCTATTGGATTGGTGAAATGGTTCTTGAAGATGAACTGACCAAACTTGTGTGACAAGAATACCGATTGCTCAGATTTTATTTAATCCGACATGAGTCGAGGTAGGTTATAATAGTTGTTGTTGGTTGCATCTTTTCTAAATTAACATTGAGCTGAATCCTACTTTTTATCTTAAGACAATGCATACATAGGCATTGAAGGGGAAAAGAGACTCATAACTAATGTCAAAACAGCTGAAAATGCTGTTGTTTTAGGAAATCTCGGTTTGCTCACACTGGCATATGACAACAAATAATTAGATTTCATTGTCCCTTATGACACACCACAATTTAGTACATTTTTGGTCAGTACCTTACTCTGATGACGTGCACTGAATAGAATCAGCCAGTCAGTTGCATAGTCCGGACAGTAGCTGCTGGTAACCAGCCTCCAGCAGGCCTCCAAATGATGATCAGTCATTGCGGAACGGTATTTGGATTTAATAATCTTCATGTGGGAAAAGGCTGATTCGCATAACTAAGTAGAGCCAAATAATGCAGTCAATGAGGTTGCACATTTCCTCATGTTTGGGTGCTTTTCCCCTGTGAGTAAGTTCCAAACCTGTCCATGAGCCCTGGACTTCATCTGAATGTCAGTCTGTAATTTCAAAATCTCATCCTCAGATAGCCATTACCACCTGCTTTGGGCTGCATTCCCAAGCAACCCGACTCCGGGAAGCCCAGATCCCGGCGGGGCGGGGGCCGTTACCGGCCTCCAGGGGATGGGGGATTCAGTGGTTAGTTTCATCTTCTGATCGCCTTCCCTGCACTTGGCAATGAATCCTTTTGCGCTGCCAACCATTGCGGGCGCACTGTCCGTGGTGACTGATATCAATTTGCACACTGGGAGCTGGGTTTTGTCTTTAAAAGACTGCAAAATGTTAATTCATAGTGTCTTTAACGCTGTCGAGTTTGATCGTGAGAGAAAAGACAAGATCTCAGACTGGCTGTCGCTGTCGACAGATAGACTGTCAACGCTAACATCTATATTTATTTTTTTGAATGGTGATCTACCAGCACTTCCTTTGTGATCGATGAATTGTGCACCCCTGCTTAGATATTCTAGATATTCTAAATAATATGGTGTGCTTGATGTGATGCGAGTCTTTGAACCTGATAGGGTCATGACTTCATTATAGCCTCTGGTGTTGTTTTTAGATAAATTAAGATTTCTGTCTGGGCAGTGAATGTTTTACCAATTGGTAGAACACCCTGGGCTTGTGAACACAAAACACACACCTCTCATTATAAAAAAAAAATATTATAATGAGAAAAATTTACTTGTGTCTACAAAAAGGAACATGAAACCTAGACAAATGTTGGGTTGAATCTAAGCACCCAGCCTTTTAATGTCTTTATCACTGGGGTGACCCCCAGGCATTTTTTCTAAGCATTGTGGTCTTCTTGTTGGGTAGAAGAGAGCATTACAGGTGCATCTCAAAAAATTTGAATATCGTGGAAAGGTTAATTTTTTTCCTTGTAATTTATTTTTTTAAAAAGTGGAACTTTCATATATTCCAGAGTCATTACACATAAAGTGAAATATTTCAAGCCTTTTTTTTTTGTTGTAATTTTGATGATTACGGCTTACAGCTCATGGAAATGAAAAATCCAGTATCTCAAAATATTTGAATAAAGAATTTATGATACAGAAATGTCGACCTGAGAACATCTCTAATCAGCTAATTAACTCAAAACACTTGCCTTTAATCTCTCAGTACACAACCACAATCAACCACAATGAAATTAAATTTTGAATTTCATTTGAAAATCAGAGTCTGGAGGAAGAGTTTAGAGAAACAGAATCCGAGCTGCTTGAAGTCCAGTGTGAAGTTTCCACAGTCAGTGATGATTTGAGGTGCCATGTCATCTGCTGGTGTTCGTCCACTGTGTTTTCTCAAGTCGAGAGTCAATGCAGTCGTCTACCAGGAGATTTTAGAGCACTTCAAGAGCAGTTCCACTTTTTTTTGTTAAATTAAGAAAAAAAACATTTTTCCACAATATTCAAATTTTTTTGTATATGTATATCTGCTTTTACTTGGGCTGTTGTGCCCAGAAAACACATTGGTCTTCAAGTAATTACTTCAAATGGACTAAGAACAGTTTAACTGTTATGACGCACTCATGCTGCAAAGGACCTTTGGCAAGGTGAAATTCCTTCAGACTGCATCTTTGCTCAATGAGTTTGCTCTTTGCTTAAGAGTTTGATCTACTTTTGTTCACATCAGAGTTCATTTTAAAAAGCAATCACTTAGAACTAGATTTATTTAATCTTTAATCCAGTATATCAGAATTCCAGTAGGTCAAAGGTTTACACCAAGTTGACTGTCTTTTTGAACAGTCTGGAAGACTCCAGAAATTGATGTAATGACTTTCCAAAGATTAAATTCTGTCAGGATGATTGGGCAAAAAAATTATCAAAGCTTGTGGAAGGCTACAACAAGAAGTTTGATTCAATTTCTGCAGTTAAAAGGCAATGCTGTGAAATATTTAAGTGTATTTAAACCTTTGACCCACAGACGACACGATATAATAAATAAAAGCTTAAATAAATATATCTCTTCTATTATTTTCAAAGACACACTGATTGATTAAGACATGAAATGTAATGAGTTGTGAAAAATTGAGCTTAGGTGTAAAGTGCATGTGGAAAGTATTCACAGCGCTTCACTTTTCCCACATTTGTTATGTTACAGTTTTATTCCAAAATGGATTAAATTAATTATTTTCCTCAGAATTCTACAAACAATACACCATAATGACAACGTGAAAGAAGTTTGTTTGAAATCTTTGCAAATTTATTAAAAATAAAAAAGCAAAAACAGCACATGTACATAAGTATTCACAGCCTTTGCCATGACACTCAGAATTGAGCTCAGGTGCATCCTGTTCCCACTGATCATCCTTGAGATGTTTCTACAACTTGATTGGAGTCCACCTGTGGTAAATTCAGTTGATTGAACATGATTTGGAAAGGCACACACCTGTCTATATAAGGTCCACAGTTAACAGTGCATGTCAGAGCACAAACCAAGCCATGAAGTCCAAGGAATTGTCTGTAGACCTCCGAGACAGGATTGTATCGAGGCACAGATTTGGGGAAGGGTACAGAAACATTTCTGCAGCATTGAAGGTCCCAATGAGCACAGTGGCCTCCATCATCCGTAAAAGGAAGAAGTCTGGAACCAGCAGGATTCTTCCTAGAGCTGGCCACCGGGCAAACTGAGCGATCAGAGGAGAAGGGCCTTAGTAAGGGAGGTGACCAAAATCATCCCAATGGTCACTCTGACAGACCTCCAGCGTGTGTCTGTGGAGAGAGGAGAACCTTCCAGAAGAACAACCATCTCTGCAGAACTCCATCAATGGTAGAGTAGCCAGACGGAAGCCACTCCTCAGTAAAAGGCACGTGACCACCCGCTTGGAGTTTGCCAAAAGGCACCTGAAGGACTCTCAGACCAAAGATTGAACTGAATGGCAAGCATCATGTCTGGAGGAAACCAGGCTACACTCATCACCTGGCCAATACCATTCCTACAGTGAAGCATGGAAGCATCATGTTGTGGGGATGTTTTTCAGTGGCAGGAACTGGGAGACTAGTCAGGATCGAGGGAAAGATGAATGCAGCAATGTACAGACACATCCTTGCTGAAAACCTGCTCTAGAGCACTCTGGACCTCAGACTGGGGCAAAGGTTCATCTTCCAACAGGACAACAACCCTAAGCACACGGCCAAGATTACGGAGTGGCTACAGTACTGTGAAGGTCCTTGAGTGGCCCAGCCAGAGCCCAGACTTGAACTCGATTGAACATCTCTGGAGAGATCTGAAAATGGCTGTGCACCGACACTCCCCCTGCAACCTAAATGGTCAATGGCACACTTGTATAGCGCTTTTATCCAAATCCAATACACTGCGTCTCATTCACACACACTCACACACCAATGGTAGCAGAGCTGCCATGCAAGGCAGCTAACTTGCAATCGGGAGCAACTTCAGTGTCTTGCCCTAGGACCCTTCGGCATGTGGACTCACATGGGCCGGGAATCGAACCGCCAACCCTACGATTGGTGGACAACCCGCTCTACCAACTGCGCCACAGCCGCCCCTCCATCAACCTGATGGAGCTTGAGAGGTCCTGCAAAGAAGAATGGGAGAAACTGCCCAAAAATAGGTGTGCCAAGCTTGTAGCATCATTCTCAAAAAGACTTGAGGCTGTAATTGGTGCCAAAGGTGCTTCAACAAAGTGTTGAACAAAGGCTGTGAATACTTATGTACATGTGCTTTTTTTTGTTTTTATTTTTAATAAATTTACAAAGATTTCAAATAAACTTCTTTCATGTTGTCATTATGGGGTATTGTTTGTAGAATTTTGAGGAAAATAATGAGTTTAATCCATTTTTCAAAAAAGACTGTAACATAACAAAATGTGGGGAAAGTGGAAGTGCTGTAAATACTTTCCGGATGCAATGCATGTAAAGTTTTGATCTCAACTGTATACCCATGAGTCTGACAAACTTTTAATGTGAAATGAGTACTTTGATCAGATTCAATTGACTGACGCATCAAGGCATCAAGGAATAAGGTTTTGAACAAGAACTTTGGCTAAGTGCTGTGAAGTTTCTTAGTAGGGATTGGTTCTACCTATCTGGAGAACTTGTCAACCACCACCGCCATCTTCATAGCCCTGGAATCTTGGTAAGGTGATATCAACTTGTAGTTCTCTGAAAGCTCCACTTGGTGCAGGAGTTCCCCTTTTAGAATAGCTTTCATTGGTGGTGACACGTGAGATATCCTTATACCATAGCTTTAACATGCTGGCAAAAACTGGAATTCCACCAATACGTAGTCGCAGCAATTTGTTTAGTCCCTACTTGACTTACTACGTATATCTGAGTGATGTATGGGAGAACAGCTGTCTGGGCAGTCATGCTTTCCTCAATATAATTTATTGTCCTCATCAAGTTTCATACATTTCTCCAACCATGTACATTCTGTTCTTCTATATATATATATATATATATATATCCCTAATAAAGTGATGTTCCTAATAAAAGTTATCTATAACTTTATTAGGAACAGCTGTACATCTGATCTTTTGTGCAGTTCAATCATGTGGCAGTAGCACAATGCATAAAATCATGTAGATACTGTTAAAGAGCTTGGTGACTCGGTGACTTTGACTGTGGAATTTTCTGCAGGTGCCAGATTGACTGATTGAATATTTCAGAAACTGTTGATCTCCTAAGATTTTCACATACAAAATTCTCTAGGGTTTACACAGAATGAACTATGCGAAAATGTTTGACAAATATCCAGTGATTTCTGTGGGCGGAAACACCTTGTTGCTGAGGTTAGACGAGACTGGCAAGACTGGCTAAAGCTGGTTTGATGTGCTTGTGCACTCGGAGATGCTTTTCTGCTCATTACCAGAGTGGTTGCTTGAGTTGCTGTGGCCTCTGTGTTGAGTCAGACCAGCCTGGCAGTTCTCCACTGCCTTCTCATATCAGTAGGACATTTCTGCCCAAGGAGCTGCTGCTCACAGGATGTTTTTTGTTGTTGTTTTTGTTTTTTTTTGCACCACTTTGAGTGGACTCCAACTAATTGTTTACTTAAAAAAAGCATCACAGACTGCGTGAATCAGATTACTAAGTAATATTAACTAAGCAATTGTAACTTATTAATCCATCAAGTGAGTAAGAAAAGTAACAAATTGTACATTATGATGACAGGGCAGCGGAGTCAACAGAAGAAGTGACAAAGCTGCGACCCGTCCGCCTCATCCAAGAAGATGGCATCATCCGGCCCTACAATCAGCATGAGTCAGAGGGCTATGATCTTTTTCAGGTAACAACATTCATAAATACCTACTGAATTTGCTACAAAACATGAAAATACAATGTATTAAAAATTAATGACACACTGATAATAGTGCTCTCAATAAAGTATTTGAACAGGATAACCACTATATTTATTGAGAAAATAGTGAATGTAGTGCTTTGTTCCAAATAATTTTTTAACCATTTCTACTATTTTGTTGGTCTAAATCTTCCTCTCGATTTTGACCTGTCTGCCTATTTTTCCCCTTTCTTTCATTTCCTACATGCAGCCTGAGGAGAAATAATGGGTTTGGGGCAACAGAACTAAAACATTTTCTGTAGAGCAAATTATATAAAGGGTGTTGAATTATAGCATATATGCTAATAAAGCATCATCATTTGATCTGTCATCAGATCATTTGATCTGTCATTTTAACTAACCTACGGTTGAATGTTGAATTGTTGTTTGTGTATTGCAGTAGAAAAGTTTATTTCTGGCTAGTGTCTGTCTTACACTGTTCTGTCCTAATAGCTGTAACCTTTTTGATTAGTCTAATTCAATTGTTTTTCTTTGCTGTAAACCTTTCTATATTTTCTGAAACTAAAAGCGTTTAATACCTCATTTACTTCTGTTGTTTTTTTAAACTGAAATATTTGGTGTCTACATTTTTAAAAGTTTGTTAATGTTGTTAATAAATCTAACTGCATTCTACTTTGTCCTTAAAACACACAGAAGAAATTAATTTAGTCCATTTAATGAATACATACACTCCCGGTCAAAAGTTTGGAGACACTTGACTGAAATGTTTCTCATGATCTTAAAAATCTTTTGATCTGAAGGTGTATGATTAAATCACTGTTGTAGACAAATATAATTTTGCAGACATGTTAATTTCTTTCATTGGAAACTAACATTTTATTTACAAACAATATTTTTTTTAATGGATGACTTGGAGCGAAATATTCCGAAAAGCAGCCAGTAAGTGTCCAGCATAGGTGGGAACTCCTTTAATTCTGTATAAAAAAGTATCTCAGTGGAATTTCTCAAGAAATTGGTTGAGAAAATGCCAAGAATACATTTCTGGAAATTGTAGTCAAAAAGGGGGTCTACTTTGAAGATGCTAAAATACTAAATTATTTTGATTAATTTTGGATTTTTTATAACATAATTCCCATAGTTCCACTTGTGCTATTTTTGATGACTTTATTATTATTCTAAAATGTGGGGAAAAATAATTTAAGAATGAGTGTGTAAACTTTTGACTGGTAGTGTACAGTGAGGGGAAAAAAGTATTTGATTTGTTTGCCACCGTTCAGTAATAGAAGGTGATCTATTAAGACACAATAGATTGTACAGTGTACACTCATATACAGTGAGGGGAAAAAAGTATTTGATCCCCTGCTGATTTTGTACGTTTGCCCACTAACAAAGAAATGATCAGTCTATAATTTTAATGGTAGGTTTATTTGAACAGTGAGAGACAGAATAACAACAAAAAAAATCCAGAAAAACGCATGTCAAAAATGTTGTAAATTGATTTGCATTTTAATGAGGGGAAAAAAGTATTTGACCCATCTGCAAAACATGACTTAGTACTTTGTGGCAAAACCTTTTTTGGCAGTCACAGAGGACAGACACAGAAGTTGTAGTTGGCCACCAGGTTTGCACACATTTCAGGAGGGATTTTTTTCCCACTCCACTTTGCAGGTCTTCTCCAAGTCATTAAGGTTTCAAGGCTGACATTTGGCAACTCGAACCTTCAGCTCCCTCCACAGATTTTCTATGGGATTAAGGTCTGGAGACTGGCTAGGCCACTCCAGGACCTTAATGTGCTTCTTCTTGAGCCACTCCTTTGTTGCCTTCGCCGTGTGTTTTGGGTCATTGCCAATACCCATCCACGACCCATTTTTAATGCCCTGGCTGAGGGAAGGAGGTTTGACCCGAGATTTGACGGTACATGGCCCTGTCCATCGTCCCTTTGATGCGGTGAAGTTGTCCTGTCCCCTTAGCAGAAAAACACCTCCAAAGCATAATG
>JAFFST010000064.1:0-18011 GCA_022414735.1 Noturus placidus | reverse complement strand
CCTGGTTTAAGGACCATGGTATCCCTGTTCTTAATTGGCCAGCAAACTTGCCTGACCTTAACCCTATAGAAAATCTATGGGGTATTGTGAAGAGGAGGATGTGATACGCCAGACCCAACAATGCGGAAGAGCTGACGGCCACTATCAGAGCAACCTGGGCTCTCATAACAGCTGAGCAGTGCCACAGTGCCACAGACTGATCGACTCCATGCCACGCCGCATTGCAGCAGTAATTCAGGCAAAAGGAGCCCCAACTAAGTATTGAGTACTGTACATGCTCATACTTTTCAGTTGGCCAACATTTCTAAAAATCCTTTTTTTTGTGTTGGTCTTAATAATATTGGTCTTAATTAATATTCTAATTTTCTGAGATACTGATTTTGGGGGTTTCATTAGTTGTCAGTTATAATCATCAAAATTAAAAGGAATGAACACTTGAAATATATCAGTCTGTGTGTAATGAATGTATACATTATACTAGCACCTGTGTGTGTGTGTGTGTGTGTGTGTGTGTGTGTGTGTGTGTTATATATATATATATATATATATATACACACATATATATGTACATGTATGTAATTTTATATATATATATATATATATATATATATATATATATATATATATATATCAAAATAACCCTGCATAAACACTGAGGGTGATGGATGCAATATGATGCTACATTCGAAGTTTTATACCAGTATTTCTCTTTAACGATATGACATGCATTTTCTTTCACAATATGACCTTATTTATGAGTGAAACAGTATATTTCTATGTGTTGAAGTTCACAATTTGATTGTATTATAAACAGTGGGCATGTCTCTGCCAGCAACCATCATCGTGATGGATCCAAGAATCAGAGGCCCTGTAAAAATGGAAGAAAGTCATTTCAGTTTAGTGGAAGTTTATTCACAAAAAATACTTTCTGTTAAGTGTTTAGTACAGATGAATCTAGGCAGAACACAATCGAACCAAGGCATGAGCTAAGATAGATCTGTTTTGATTTCACTTTTAAATGTTTTGTCTTGGGCCAAGCAGTGGATTTGTTCTGCCAGGCTGCACTGACCTTGCTGCTGGCCATACAGTTGACAATGTGTGTCATGAGCAGAGCTGAGGCCAGAGACAATACAGTGATGTAAAATTATAAGAGGAAATTATATAAGATTAAGCTGAAGGAGACAACTTACTTATTTATTTTATTTCACATTAGAAGAATGTCTGGTACATTGTTCAAGAGGACAGTCCGGCAGTTCCGTTCACTAATGCAGAACCTTTACTACTGAGCTGCGGCTGTTGGATGATCATTGAGGTTGGCTGGCTGGGACTGAGGGTGATGAGTGTAGCTCTGAGCCATGCTGCACAGAATGACGTCTGCACCGCAGCCACTGAGCCAGATGCAGACGTCATGCAGCATGTGTGATCAGGATAAATCTGCCCCCAGATACATGCATTGCATGCATGTTTGACGTGCACACAGACGCATGTTCACCAGCCAGCCGTCCAATAAACATTGTAGGAATACACAGAAATACAGCATTATATTTGTGTTAGCATTTTACTGAGAGTCTGTGGATATGTGCTTAAATCAGCCTGCATTACCTCCTTTGCTCTTTCTCTTTCTCACAGAAGATATGTTAATCTTGATACCAGTACCAAATATAGTTTGATGATATTAAACCAAAAGTAATGTAATAAGTAATGTAAAGAACACGAATACAATCCTTTCTCTCAATATATGACTCTCCTTTGCAGGCCCTCCTCCCACTATTCACTCACTCATTTTGACAGAGACCGCTCCAGTCCACTTTTCAGACTCCTTTAGTGACTTTTTTTTTTCTTCTAAAAAGCAGCTAGTGACAAATCTTGTGTCTTAAAAAATTTTTTTTAGCTACTTTCTGTAGAAGAGATTGGCCAGTACTGCCCCTGCGATTGCGAAGGTCCTGCTTTCTCCCAAGCAGGTACACTTTTCTCTATGGCTACTCTGTTCCGTGAGTGGCAGAGAGGGTTTTAATTCACTTTTAACCTTTCTCTCTGAGTGACCCATTTTACATGTAAATATAGCTGAAATCACAGCACAGCTATACACAGACTTGTGTATAGTGAGTTTGTCTGAGAATGTTGCGGTTGTAAAATCAGGACTTTAGCAGTGCATATCAGCAGCTTGGAAATGGCTTGGAAGTGACTGCTGGTTAACATGTAGTCTTAATGGGCCGTGTTTGGTCACTACAGGAAAAAAATATGTAAATGAGAGCAGCTTTATTGGGAATTCATCTGTATTAAAATGCAGTATGTAAGCACAGAGTAGGAAAGAAGCAAACCAATGTAAAAGGGCTCTCACTAGGTGAAATGCAAATATGACACAATGGCATAATGAATATGCTTATTACAGCACAACATTTTATGTATGTTAAATAAGTAAAGGATGTGAATCAAGAATGTAGAGGATGTAACTTAAGTAATTAAAGCAGGGGTCTTCAACGTTTTCCAGGCCAAGGACCCCCAAACTGATTGCGAGATGGAGCGGGGACTCCCTAATTATATATATTGTATGAAATTGTGTTATATCAAACTGGTACCAAAACTTTCATGACCCCCATGCATTTCCTCCGGCGGACCCCCTGTTGAAGACCTCCGAATTAAAGGATGTAAATGGCACACTTATATAGTGCTTTTATCCAAAGCGCTTCACCCTGTGTCTCATTCACCCTTTCACACACACACACACACACACTCACAAACCAGTGGTAGCAGAGCTGCCATGTAAGGCGCTAACTTGCCATCAGGGGCAACTTGGGGTTCAGTGTCTTTCGTAATGGTATGTGGAGTCACATGGGCCGGGAATCGAACCGCCAATCCTACGATTAGTGGACAACCCGCTCTTCCAACTGCGACACAACCGCCCCGTAAGTATGTAAGTAAAGGATGAATGTTAAGAACATAAAGACTATAATTAAGGGCTATAAAGTAAGTAAAATATGTAATAAAAGAAAATAAAGGATGCAAGTTAAGAAAAAGAGTAAGGATGTAAGAATATATAAAATATGTTTTGTGTTCATATCTCCAGTACATTCACCTATATGGGAAAAACTAGAATTAAATGCAATTTGGGATTCAGTTTTGCAATGGCTCTACAATAGGGATTCCTGAATTCTAACATCCAAGTAGTGTCTTATTATATACTCTCAGTACTCACATTGTGCTATTCAAACTTGTGTTGTACCAATATCATGTTGAGTTACATGTACAGACCTAAATGTTGTGACAAGCTTGTCTGCTTCCTACCCAAACATGGTGCTCTTCTGTGCACGTCCATTTTAATGGACCTAATTGGACAGCAGGCGACACTTGTGTGGTCTTATCAGCCTCTCTTACATGTGTCTGTGTCGCTTGTCAGCTCAGCAACAAGACTCACCATATGACTTCCCCGTTAGTGGCACTTAACATGCTTGTGCACTGATATCCATCTGCCTTTTACACAAAGCTAATATACAGTGGAATCAAAGGACATTTTGAAAGTGAAGTAATTTAAAAATGAATGAGATTCTGTAGTGCAGTGGGACAGTGTTGGACAAATAATAACCGAAATTAAATGATCGATCTCTGAGAAAGCATTAATGTTTCACCTTGCTTATTTGTGATCCTAAGTCTGTACATATTGTTTCCCTGTAAATAACCAGAAACTGGAATGTTATCGGTATGTTTGTATTTGAGAGAGTGCTTTAGATGTACTTAGGGTGGCTGAGGATAAATCATAAATTTTCTGTGTCTTTTTCAGTCTCAGGAGGCTCTTCTGGATCATTGCAGGCTTGCAGGCATCACATTCATGGTTCTGGTCTCTGACAAAGAGGGCTCCTATGTTAAAGTAAGCTGCAAAAATCAAGCCTTTCTTTCCATTAGTGTGAAATGTACAAATGCATTAGTTATGTGTTTCTGCTTTTCTGGTCTCAAGGTTTTCAAAGGTAGACAAATTGTAAATGTATTGGTGTGTTCACTAGTTCTTATGTGCTGCACTGATTTGTTTGCTTGAGCACCTGAAACGTTTGGGAACTAGTCTGAAAAGTGGTAGCAGATGTATTGAGTTAAGTACTTTAATACAGACAGGGAAATTAATGATTAAGTGCATGATTATTATCCTTTTTAAAGAAAAAAAACCCCACAATGTTTCTAACATTGCACATTGTGTTTTGTCCTTCAGCAAAAACTCAGCAAGTCATTGGCCAATGTTTTGGCTATAAGCTGTCACATTCTGTCCTCACATCACGTGTAAAAGGGTTTAGTCAGTGTCTCCACATGCCCACATGTTCCTGATTATGAAAAGAAATCATACGTCATCTATGCACAAGAATTAACTCTAATTGAACCTACAAATAAAAAATTAATAGCCCAGACACACCCAGGGCAGTGATTTGTCTACCCCATGTATTTGAAAATTAAACCTTTTGCGCCATTTTCAAGATCTATAAACGTGTGTGGCTGCCTGGGACATCCCATAGGATGTCACCGTGGCTTTGGCAAACAGCCAAGAAAAAGACAAAATTGATTATTAGCCTATTGTTTAAACGTGCATAGACTGTATTCCTGAATAGATCTTGTTTGGTAAAGAGCCAGTTTAACAAGCAGTGGTAAATGCAGTCAGTCTGCATAAAAAAAAGTTAAATTTTCTCACAGAAAAAGGGAAACTCTGAAGGTGGGGCCATAACTTAAAAAAAAAAAAAAAGATATGCTAGAAGGGGGGAATGAGGTCATGGGTCACTGGTAATGCATTTAAGCTCTACATGATGCATTTACACTTCAGAACACTATGTAGGTTAGAATCATTGTTGCATATCATAGAACCGCGGTTCTATGAATTTCGGATAACTTAAGTAATTAAAGTCAGGTGCTTTAAGCACCTGCATGTCCATCAGGTGTACGTGCAGATCGAGTGTTTGTATCAGCAAAGTCACCTGTGACCTGGGTGATGTATGCATTTTGACCTAGTACTAAAGGTACGTTCACCCCGGAAGTGACCTCTTGCAATCTTCTTGCGAATCTTCCGAGTGACTGCCAAGCTTTGGCGGTCATCTGAAATTCATTGAACCGTGGTTACATACGTAACCATCGTTCTATTCCATTTCTACTAACTGCCAGAGGGGGTGCTTTTAAGCACCTGGATTAGTAATACCAACAAGGTCACAAGGAAGTTGTACGTGCTCTTTAAAAAAGGCTGTGAAGCCAGAGGAAAAATGGCTGTCGCCACTGGGTTGTACAAGACCACATTCAATTCAATTTTATTTGTATAGCACTGAAATGTGCGAATTTATCCGAATTGAGCAAGCCGGTGGCGATGGTGGCAAGGAAAAACTCCCTAAGATGTTAGAGGAAGAAACCTTGAGAGGAACCAGACACCGATGGGAACAAATCCTCATCTGGGTAACAACAGACAGTGTAAAAATGTTCATTATGGTTTTATATGAAGTATGTTTGGCCTTATAAGCAGCCGTAGTCCCTGCAATCTGGAGTTGTAGTAGATGAGAGCTCCATTCAGAGGTAGGACATCCGAAACCGATCAGGCAAGTCCGGATCGTGTATGGCTTGACAGAAGGAGAGGGGGAGAGAAAAGACTGTTAGGACTGTGCTTAGTGTAACAAAGTTTAGTCATGGTAGGCTTGAGTAAACAAATATGTTTTAAGCCTAGACTTAAACACTGAGACTGTGTCTGAGTCCCGAATACTAATAGGAAGTTATTCCATAACTGTGGTGCTTTATAAGAGAAAGCTCTTCCCCCTGCTTTAGACTTCGCTATTTGAGGTACTGTCAAATAGCCTGCATCTTTTGATCCAAGTAGGCATGGTGGATCATAGAAAACCAAACTTTTGCTTAGATACTGTGGCGTGAGACTGTTTAGTGTTTTATAAGTTAATAATTGTATTTTATAATCAATTCAAGATTTTACTGGGAGCAAATGCAGTGTTGATAAGATCGGTGTGATGTGGTCAAATCTTCTGGTTTTAGAAAGGACTCTAGCAGTTCACCCTATAAAATCTTGCAAATCTGCAGGTTGATGCCCATGGTGCGGCTGCAGAAATATCTGAAAGCTGGACCCCTTGAGTGACTTCGAACCTGAGGAGGGATCCTGAGATGACTGCCCTTATAGGCATAAACGATAACATCTACAATCCATTTTGACAGATGCTGCATGGACAAAGCATGACCACACCTATACCCTGTATTACAGACAAACAGTGAATCTGACTGCCGGAATTCAGAAATCGTGTGAATGTAACACTTTAGTGCTCGCACTGGGAATAACAGCCTCGCACTTGAGAGCTCATCTCGAGCTCATCCCTGCTCATCATCCAATGTCTCAAAATCTGACAGACTTGCGAGCTGATTTGTATAAGATGAAGGAAAGGTCTTTGGGAGAAATTAAGTATTACCCCTGTCCTCCCAGAAATACACTGTAGGAACTCTTGGCTTACTGATGAGGCGTGCAACCCACCTACTCGTCTAGCTGATGCCATGCCTAAAAGGTAAACTGTTTTCATAGACAGCCACCCCAATTCAGACCTCTCTAAGGGTCCAAATGGAGGCTGACACGATGCCTCTAATACGAGAGGCAAGTCTCAAGCGGATACTGGGTTTCATCGAGAAGGTCTCCGTTGTTGTGCACCTTTTGCGAAAGCGGGTCACAAGGGTGTGGAACCCAATTGTAACACCATCTACTCTATTATGCATGGCTGAGATGGCAGCGATATATACCTTGATGGTCGAGGCTGCAAGGTCTTCATCAAGATGGGACTGGAGAAAGCTGAGGATTACCAGTATGGAAAAGCATGTTGGTTCCTGATTTTGTTCTTGGCACCCCTCAGAAAAAAGTGTGCACGGGAGTTGTCGATGATCTGCTGGGTCACACAGTCTTAATAATGGCTCTGGCCCTTCAGAGGCTAGACTCAGAGTTGCAGCCAGGATGGGTTTGAGTGCCAGATTCAATCCTCCAGCTGTGATAGGAGATCCCTCCTCACAGGGAGGCACAAAGACTCCCTGTACAGTAATCTGTGTAATACTGGGAACCACACCCTCCCTGGCCATTTGGGGGCTGCTAGTAGCACCTTGAGGATCCTGCCTAGGGTGGGCAGTAACAATGGTAGTGGAGGGAAAGCATACAGTAGTCGATTTGGCCACACATGGGCCAGTGCATCTTGGCCCAAGGGGCATGTTGGTACACACAGTAAAAACCAAAGGGGACAGTGTGTCATTAACAGTGAGGCGAAAAAGTCCTCCTCTACCCTGCCATATCTGTGCCAGATTGCTTGCACGCATCCATTTTCCAGGCTTTGCCAGGATAGGAAATCTGCAGCTGTGCTTTGAGTGCCTGGTAAGTGCATTGCCCTCAGGCTCAATAGGTGATGATGGGCCCACAATAAAAGCTGTTGGGCCAGCCTCAAGGATAGTGTGGACCTGAGGTGTTTGTTCAGACGTCTTAAATCCAGTATGGGGCGAAATCCGCCATATTTTTTGCGATAATAAAGTAAGTGGAATATAATCCACGGGAGTGTTCGTTACATCCCTCACCCCTTATAATTTCTGAAGGGGCGATGGACAGGCTGGTTAATTGGTTGTGGTATGTACTGAGCCATATTTGTTGCCATAGAGGGTCTCCGTCTAGTGGGGTGGTCACACGACAGACCTACAAACTGTTGTCTGGCCAGTGTAACCTGTAGACTGTAGGGCAGAACAGTTACTCAGGAATGACAGGAAGAGAGTGGAGGGCTGTCCTGCAGGGTTCCAAAAGTGGAGACTGGGCCAGCCATATTTGGTGTCGAGCGAGGGTTAACGAAGACATTAGCTTACCCAACTCCCTGGTCATATAGGCGAATGCCTGCAAAGAGGCATCACTCAGGCTCTGGGCAGAAGGGTCAACCTCCGAAGCCTGCAATGTGTGGGACAGGGCCAGCATAAGGTGTGACATGGAATTCCCAATATGTCCCATACTTGCTGATGTGTCATAGCTTCTCAAAATGAAGTCAACTGGCACGGTGGCCAGGGACAGCGTGCATCGGGCCGAAGTGCTTCATCAGCCAATAGCACAAGGGCAGGAACAGCTGGCTCTATATTGGGAATGCGGCCAAGGCCATGCTTGTATGTGTCCTGCATATTAGCTAGTGCTCTACAGTCTATCGGGAGATGAGTGAAACGTCTGGGGTCTGCCGAGCACCTCTGCAATTCCTTGATATATAGACCTGAGGGTGGGACACAGAGAGCTATGGACTGAGAGGTCTTCCTGAAAAAAGTGCTCTGAAGAGTCACCTGGACAGGTGCTACATCTAACCCCAAACGTACCAAGGCCATCTTTACTACAGACATGACTGATGTCTGACTAGTCTCCAAGCCTTTCAGTGTACTGTGGCTCATCCCCTGAGAATTGGGATAAGATGAATGGGAGCTCTCTTAGGCCCTAGTGGAGAGTGCATCCTGCTCCTGCATCTCAAAGGCTGGTGACAGTATTGGAGGCTGCACCATAGGAGAAGACTGCGGTGCAGCTGCAGTGGGACCACTTGCGGGGTGTGCACTGGGTGGTTGCAAATTAAGGAGGATAATCTGCAAATTCAGAAGCCAAGGTGTCTACCTTCTGGGCTAGGTGATTTGCGTTTCCCATTACCAGGGGTCTCCCACAAATCTGTCTTACGATGCTTGTGTGAGCTAGGAGACATGGCCTGTGTACGATGCGGTTGAGTGCCCAACCTGGCCTCTTGCCGGGCCAGCCTGGTTGCCCATGCTGCTAAGTTCATGGAGCTGCAGTTCATGCATGCCATCTCAGTCAATCCCTCTCTTAAGTGGTCAAACCCCAAGCAAGAAGGACATCTCTCATGGCCATCCTCTAGTTCAAGAGGGGTCCGGCAATCAATACACGTCATAAACATGGGTACCAGCAGTAATTACTATCCATGTGGTTTTCTGCACATGAACACTTTTCCAGATGGTAATTGAAAACAAAATGGAAATATATCCACTTTGTAGTATCTCTGTAGTATCTCTGAGATCACACTCTTGCAATGTAACTAGTAGTTAAAGAAATCCACGAACTAAATGACAGGGACAAAAATCAATTTCCCATTTCAATCCCCCTGTCAGGGTGCGTTGTGTAGCCTGTCCTACCAACAGCGAGTCAATTATGAAAATTTAACCATAAAAATATTGGGGAATGATTCCTCTAAGACAGGGGTCGGCAACCTGTACCACTCAAAGAGCCATTTGGACCCGTTTCCCACAGTAAAGAAAACACTGGGAGCCGCAAAACCCTTTTGACATTTAAAATGAAACAACACTGCATATAACGTTTTTTTTTTGTCTTTATGCTATGTATAAACAAACTATAATGTGTTGCATTTATGAAATCAATGAACGACTGCAGAGAAAACAAAATTACATTTCTGCATGCAACAAAACATTTTGAGCTCCGAAAAAAAGACGTTGACGTTGGGTTGAAGGTTACATTCAAGTAAAATATTCAAACTCAAACAAAACTCGCATATGTACTTGAATTTGCAGACTTCATCCACTTGTTGAAGTGATTTTTACTCAGATCAACCTTCCGCATCAGTTCCGAAACGGCTTTTTTCCTCTCATCTCCATCCGGGTATTTTTGAGCAAAGGCTGCGTGTTTATTCTGGAAATGTCTTGCGACATTTGACTTTTTGTTGTTTCCTAGTTTCTCATTACATATTAAGCATACTGGGAAACCAGTCTCGTCAGCAGTGAAAGCAAATGAATCTGTCCACGTACCATTGAACGTTCTGACACTTTTCTCTTCTTAGAATTCTCCATAGTTGTCCTACCTGGGATTCGAAAAGTTCAAGAAATCGCGCGCTGGCGGGTGTCGCACATTGGCGTTGTGACGCATAGTAACAGCGACATAACATTTTTTAACACGTTTTATTTAGATGTTACAAGATCACCATAATCTTCAAATTTAGAATTACATTTTAAAAACGAACAAACTAAAATAAAATACATTTTAATTAAATACTCATTAATTATTTTCAAAAGCCACAGGGAGCCTGTCATGGATCCTCCGGAAGCAGTGCGCATGCGCGCTGCATTTGCTCGGCTCCGAAGCGGACTTGACTGACAGTTCTAAACACGTGGACTTTTGCCTAGCCCTGTGTACGTTGTTTGCTGATCGCCTGACCCTCGCCTGTCTCTGGATTACCTCTGTTGGATTTACGTTTGGGATTACACTGTTTGACACTGTTTGTAAATAAAGCACGGTTCGCACTGCAATTGCGTCCTGCCTCATTCTCCGCCGTCACGAGACGTGACCGAGCCGCATCAGAAGGATGAAAGAGCCGCATGCGGCTCCGGAGCCGCAGGTTGCCGACCCCTGCTCTAAGATAACTATGCACTGTGATGCAATATGGCACAGTTAAGAGTGAACACCACCACATTGAAGCCAATAATTAAATAAATTCACGAACTAAATCAAGGTGATGAAAAACACTTCAATGAAGCCCAGTCCAGGTGCGTTGCTTACCGAAAGCGTGTCAAAAAATTAAAAGACCGAAATTGTGTGGAATGACTCCACGATGCGTATAAACATAAAACTACGGGAGGGGATACCTGTGTGATCTTAAGAGTTTAGCGTTGTGTCAGCGTTAAGGCGAGAATCACCAAACTGATCAGGAACGGTAAACTGCCGATTGCTGAATTAGAGCGTGCCCACTCGTAAACGGCGTTGATAGCAGAGTTCGCTTACCTCTTGCTGGATAACGCACTATCTAAAGTTAAATAATCAAAAATAATCACAAAAAAGGCTAGCTTTGGAGGACGAAAGTTTGTAGCTCCAACCCGACTTCGGGTTACAAGACTACCAGCGGTGCCTGAACTCCTTAAACCTGCTTACCTACGTGAGAAGATAGCAAGAGGTCACTTCCAGGGTGAATGTGCCTTTAGTACATGGGCAAAAGGTATATGTCACCCAGGTCACAGGTGACTTTATTGATACAAACACTCGACCTGCACGTACACATGTTGGACATCCAGGTACTTAAAGCACTGCCTCAGGTGGTCAGTAGAAATTAAATAGTACTCAAATAGCATATTTTGTTCTTGTTTATTTCTGCGCTTTAGGTGAAATCTTTTGAGAAGGACCGTCAGTCAGAAAAGAGGATTCCAGAGTCAGACTTGGTGGATCACGTCATCCAAAAATGCCGGACCAAACTCTCTGATGAGAGAAGCCGGTGAGTATCACTCTGTTGTGTCATTACACCTTACACCATTTATCTTTGAGTCAGCAGCACAAAGGGAAACTACGAACACCAACACTTGCTTAAATTCATGTTCTCTTAATTTCTCCCAGAGAGGTATCAGAGGGAGGGTCTCTCCAGACTCCTAAGGGATCACTCCTGCTAAACTCAGGTGTCAACTTTCCTACTTGGCCTCTATTGTTGTTTTGCTTGTTAAGCTGGAGAAGGTGAGCTAAAATAGACCACACACAGCTAAACAAGAATTTCATTTAAAGTTCACTTACCTTAAGGGCAAATCCAGCATTCTGTGGGTGTGTGTGCTCACAAAGATTTGCATACTACACGCTGGGTACTTCAAAAGGCCAAACATGAGTACAATTTATGAGCCTGCATTTTACAATCCTATTATGTTGTTTGATTTCTTTTCACATGGTCATGTGGCAGAGACTCTTTTTACTCACTTTTGAAAAGCTATGAAGTAGTAAAGAATGTTAATCGCAAAGTTACTGCAAATAAATTCCACACTAGCACTGAAATTGACACCTTCCTCTTAATGCAACTCTCCTGTCAGTGCGTCTTTAAATAAATGCACATTAATGAAGGAAGGAAGGAGTGAATGAAGGAAATGTAGGGAGGAATGAATGAAGCAGGGAGGGACTGAAGGAAATGTAGGAAGGTGTGAATGAGAGAAAGAATGAGTAAATGAAATAATGAAGGAAGGAAGGAAGCAGGGAATGACTGAATGATTGATTGAGGGAATGTATGAAGTAAGGAATGAAAAAAAGAATGGTTGAATGACTAAAGGAAATGTAAGGATGAACCAAGAAATCAATAGAGGAATGAATGTAGAAGGTAAATGTGACTGGTTTTATTATGCCCCTGTCATTAGCTCGAAATGTTTGTTGGATTTTATATAGAATTATCATTGTGACCAGCATATGAACTGATTACATTTTGGAATTCATCCAAACAGGGTCAAAGTCACCGCAAGGTCAAATGTCTGAAATAATTTACTTCAATAGCTTCCTCTTTTGAAGTATATTTAAAGGGTATTTGTGGCATACAAATTAGCCACAAATGGATTAGACTAGGTATCCCTGTTGATGTCCATGACTACTTGTTTTTTAATAAAATGTGTGCCATGTGTCAGGGTCTTCAGAGCAGCATGGGGGAGGCACAGCAATGAACATGAATGTAAATCTGGTTACACCGGACAAGGTTTCAGCCAGCACACGAAGACGCTATGAGACACAGGTATGACATTTCACCAGAATCTCAAGACAACAAAATGTCTTTTAGATCTTGGATATTGCAGTCTTGTGTTTAGGTGTGGCTGTATTAATGCGTACACTTAAACAAGCACTTCATCCACATGTGCCAACATTTAATATTAATGAAGAGGACCAGAAAATTCTGATGTTCTCCCAGCTCCCTCATTGACTCTCAGTAAATAGTAAACACTGCACTCTCCAAGTCCTCACAACACACTTGGATCAAAACAAGGTGATAACCTTATAGTTCCACATCTCTCCCATGTCCAGAGCCTGTGAGAAACACCAGTGGCCTCCTCTGCATTAGAGGGTAATTTGGCATAGCTGCCTTCAGCAAGTGGTTAGGAAGCATGAAGTGTACAAATTGGACTATTCCATCACAGACCCCCAATGCAAGTGAAGTATTACTGAACTCCCAATCCTTAAATGAGAGACAGACCGAGATAAACTCTCCTTGCTGTATGTCTTATATACAAGAATGAAAAGCCTCCAGTATTCACGTTTATTGTGATCAAGGGAGAAATGTTTCCTTTCTTTGTGCCCTTCCAGATACAAACCAGATTGCAGAATCTTGGCAACAGTTTGCAGAACAAGAGTAATGACATCGAGGTGCTGGCTGTAAGTGAATGCTATTCTGGTTTTCTTTCTCCTTTTATTCATTTTAATTAGATTTTTCCTTACATTGTTTGTTTGTTTTTCACATTTTAACAAAAATAAATTAATAATCAGATTTTAGACCTCAATCAGAATAAAAACGGTCATGTATACACCTCAGTTGGTGTAGAGTGGAACTGATTGAGGTCAATCTGAATATAAAAGAAAAAACACCCCAATCTTTCCATCATTATCTAAATTACTTGCATATTTAGATTGTTGTTTTATGACCAATTTCATTTGAAGTATTTACTGTGCAATTTTCAAAGCATACACTTTAGAGTCTACATTGTCCAAACATTTTAATTGCAGATTTTGATGTGTATTAATGCTGCGGTCGACACTAGATTGCAACTTGTAGTTCCAAACTTCCAACCCGGAAAAGCCCAAGAAAACACCCCCTTAACTTTTACTTTACATTCTTACTCATTAACCTGGAGCCGTCTTCTCAACTACGAGTTACTGCCCTGTTTATGGAGTAACGTGAAATCAACATGGCAGAATCAAAAATAAATAAAAATAAATAAACGTGGCACTTCTTACCTTTTATATGAGGTGTATTTACTTTAGATCAATCAACATACAAACATATTTTCTTGTTAAATCTATAACCCTGATTGTACAGTTCATTGTTTGAGGAGGAAAATATACATCAGTCATCACAGTTAGCTGACTAGCTTGTTGCTAAAAAAAAAGAACAGCATTGAGGCGTTTTGTATGTAGAATGCACTAAGAAAATGACGTCATCCGATCTGCGAATTACCGCTGACGAGCCAGAAGTCGAATGTTGCATAATACTAAAAGATGATTATTAGTGCCATCTGTACTAGATAAGAAAAGGTCTGATTTGTGGCTATACTAAAATTTTTCTTACACGTTCCCAAAGAGAAATCCTTCTATTTGGGTTGCAGTATATGTAAACAACACCGCATCAGGTAGTATCCAGAAACAGAATTAAGTGTTTGTATAGAATGCCACTGTCTGAGATTCCTTCATCTGGTTACTTTTTAAAGGCATGTGATTTGAAGAAATATGTGTATTCTTTGTTGCCCAATATATCCCATAATCCTGTGCATCATCTCTGGTTTAGCAGCTAGCCTATACAGAAAAAGGTCATTTGAAAATGGCAGCCATCTCAGTAACTGGCAGTGGCCATCTCAAAGTGAAATCTGATGGGGTTTTCCCATGTCACCACACATACAATAAGTTGTCCTACTTACCTGTATACTTTACAGAATTCTAGTATTTGTTGCCTTTAAAACCTGAGACTCAGTAACTCTGGATCACTACAACAATTGTCTGTAGTGCACAGTGTTATAACACTGTTAGTTCATTAGTCTGTGTGCATTACAGGAATGTGTTTGGGCTATGTGCTCTGTACAGTAACTAATCTCTGCTCAGTGGAACTTGGCTGGCCTTTTGCAAGTATTGAGTCATCTGAGAGATGCAAAGACACTTTGGGAACTTCCTGTGAACTGGTACAGTGTGTTTGTATGCTGATAGTGTTTTGTGTACAATGCACATCCTAGATAAGACTCCATTGTGTCTGCAAAAGTAACATTGTTTCCCTTCACTCCCAGGTTGACTTACCCAAGGAAACCCTCATCAACTTCCTGTCTCTGGAGGTTTGTATCCGCTAGCATTATAATGAGCTGTTGCAAGTAAATAAACTAAATTCCAGCAGAACAGAGAGGGGAGGGTGGGAAAGGCTTTGGAGGCACATAAACAGGAAAAAGAGGGGATCCTTTCTGGTATGCATAGTATATAGGAAACCTGTCTTGGAGGTGTCTGCATTCATGATTGAGCCACTGGTGGAGAAGGAAAAATAGGTAGTTTGACTGGCTGCCAGAGTTGGGTGGTGGAAAAGAATCCCCCGGTCTTTGTTTGAACGAGAAATAAAGTAGAGCTTATGCGGTTTCGAGAAATATAGGTCCAGATGAGAAATGTAGTTGACGCAGGCTGACGTAGTACATCGAATGAATGGATGTCTTGTCCTCGAATACACATCGAGCAGTTGTGCATAGGAAAATATGAAAAGAAACGTGAGTTTAAAGCAGAAAATAATGCACAATGATCGAACCTATACCTCATGGAACCAGAGCTGAAGGTAGCTAAATGCAGCCTCTTATGAAAATACCACACCTCATTTCTTACCATTTTGTGTAAATATGTACTTGCATTACTGAGGTGCTAGTGAATAGTTAAGTCTATTGCTATAGCTCTTAATAAACATAGTCACACTTATACTATTATATATCTTACACTTTACTTTAACACACTGATCTGTTCACTACATGGTATACTAGATGACTTGAGCCAGAACCGTCCTTAGTTGTTATAGCAATTATTACGTAACTTTTGCAGGTGAGGGATTATATAAGAAATGTACACTCACCAGCCACTTTATTAGGATCACCAATAGGACACTAGATAGCACCCTCCCACCCCTCCATTACTTCTCCCATCGGTTCATGCCATGGATTCCACAGGAGGTTGGAAACATTCCTTTGAGATTCTGGTCCATTTGGAATGATTGTATTGCATAATTGCTGCGAATTTGCTTCAGAGTGAATCTCCCATTATACAACATCCCAAAGGTGCTCTGTTGGATTCCGTTGGGATGAACTCCTTTTGTCATGTTCACGGAACTACTTTGAGATGACGTTGTGCTTTGTGACATGGCACATTATCATGCTGGACCATTATAAGATGGGGAAATTGTGGACATAAAGGGATGCACATGGTCTGCAGCAGTGCTCAGATATGCTGTGGAATTCAAACAGTGCTTGACTGGTTATAAAGAGGCCCAGTGTGTGCCAGGAAAACATTCCCCACACCAATAAACTAGTAGCCTGAACAGTTAACACAAGGCAGGTGGGCCCATGAATTCATGCTTTTGGTACCAAATTCTGACCCTACAATCTCAATTTCTTAGCAGAAATATTGATTCATCAAGCCAGTTGACATTTTTCCAATCTTCAACTTTCTGTCTACTTTCTGTGAGGCTGTGTCGACTGTAGTGTCTGATTCCTGTTCTCGAATGACAGGTACCCAACATGGTTTTTAAATGTTGTAACCCATATGTATCTAGTTTTGATGCATTGCTTTCTGTAATGCTTTTCTGCTCACTTCTGTTGTAAAGACTGGTATTTCAGATTGGATATCTATCGTGTCAGCTCAAACCCATCCTTCCACTTTCACCTGACCTTTCTAATTAACAGTGCATTTCTGCCTCCAGAATTGGCACTATTGCACTACTATATATTTGATGTGAACAAGCTCAAGAGCTGAAGCTCTTGACCTGGAACTGCATGAATTTATACACTGCTGCTGCCACATGATTGGTGGATAATTGCATGAATGAGCAGCTATACAGTTGTTCCTAATAAAGTGGCTGGTGTATAGTATCCCAGGTCTGAGCAAGTGAAAATATTTTGCATGAGATTTCAGTTAAATTATTCAGTTATTATGCCTATTTCTGGACAGTTTTACTGAAGGATTTATTTATTTTTATTTCTAAAAAGAAACAAATGATCTGCCAGTAGAATTGGTTGTTTTGACAGTAACATTACATAGTCGTTATTTACAGTAACTGAATATGTTGAAATAGATTTGTTGTTAATATTTTTGCTGAAAAGCATTTTAAGAAATTAATAAACCGACAATGCCACCTCTGCTCTTTCTGATTGATGCAGTTTGATGGAGAGGAGCAGTTCAACATCAGCGTTAAACACTTACTGTCACATCTACCCAAGCAGCGCTATCTCAAGTGCATCTGTGAGGAGATCCACCGTTTCAAGATGAGTAAAAGGTAAAACCATACTGAATGACGTGTTAGGGGAGTCATCATTTTACAAAATACACCAAACCTTCCTCAGGATTTTAATCCGAGTTTATTGTCAGTCAAACTATGCTGGAAAAAACAGAAAGAGTCTGAAGTAATTCATGTATACATTCATAACTCACCTTCAGTAACTGCTTCATCTTGCTCAGGTTTGCTGTAGACCCAGATTCTTTCCTGGGAACACAGGGTCTGGGGCCGGAATACTCCTTAAATGGGATATCGCAGGGTGCCACACACACATGCACACATTTTATTCAGGGGCAATTGAGCACAGGCAGTCCAGCTATTAGCACATTATTGGAGGTGGGAGGAAACCATAGAATCAAGAGGAAACCCACATAGACATGGAGAGAATATGTATGTTGCTCCAGCTGAAGTTATTTCATACTTGTATTTATTTAGTATAGGGAAAATATTAGCTGTTTTTAGAACCAATGTCTTTAACAGAATTTAAGTATCGTATGCGTCACTAATCTTATGCTCAGTACCAGACTCCAGAGGTGAAATAATTCCAGTCTTGCATGACCACAGCTTTACAGAGATTTGAACATTCACCAGATTTTTTTGCATGGAGGTTTTAATAATTAGCTGAGTTGATTCAGTTGCACATTTGTATTTACATTTCTGTGGGCTTGTTTGGTCTGCTTATACACACAGTTGCAGTCAAAATTATTCAAACCCCATTGCAAATAAGGTTTATTGTCAAAATGTACAGACTTTCAGCTGTTTGCAATGAACAAATCAAACAAAAGCAATTGAGAGAGCTCAACATGACGAATGCTTCAAGTGGTTTCCCCAAATTCAACTGAAAATGCAACTTATTATTTCTCCAGTTTCCAAATTATTCAACCCCCTGAATCGAATGCAAAACAGGTGTTGTCTCAAGCACACCCCATGCAACTAATCAAGAGCTTCATTACTTGCAGCAGGTGTGCTTGAGCTGGAACACATGAAAAACCTGAACTGTCTAGGGGTTAAAAAAAAACCAAACAAACAAAAAAAAAAAAAAACGCT
>JAFFST010000060.1:5769-15965 GCA_022414735.1 Noturus placidus | reverse complement strand
CTAAGTTGCCCCCGATGGCAAGCTAGCACCTTGCATGCAGCTCTGCTACCATTGGCGTGTGAGTGTGCTCGCATTTGTAAGTCGCTTTGGATAAAAGCGTCTGCTAAATGAATAAATGTAAAACCTTTTCTCTGTGTGTGTGTGTGTGTGTGTGTGTGTGTGAGTGTTTGTAAACTCATGCAGCGCAATAGGAAAAGTAATCTGCCGAAAATATATCCTTGATCTGTACCCTCTATCTCATGTGCTATCATGACAGCACGGTCATTCACTGTTCGAGCTGACAGGGCCATGTCTTTTATTTTCTGAATGATTTTCTCCTTGTTTGGGAAATCAGTTCAGTTGCCATACTCAAAATGCATGACTTTGCATATCCTCCATCAGTTTTCCTTTTCTTACAATCTCCAATGCGCCAGCAAAGCTGACAGCATTCAGGCTTCCAGTTGCTCCTGTTCATGCTTGCAACTGCTGCTGGCCGGCCTGCAGTTTATGTAGGAGCTTCATGCACTCCTTCCTTCGGTTTTCGTGCACTGGGTCATTTGCTGCCAAAGCTGATGGTGGGTTTCAAAATTTCTCTTAACATTTGATTTTTTTTTTTTTTTTTTTTAAATGAGGCAATGTGCAAATCAAACACTGTAGAGCACCAGAGCTTTCAATAAAAGCACATGTTTCAGTCCAGTCACTTTGAAATTTTCAATGCTCCTCTGAATTATTTCTTTTCGCCATCACAAATTAGTTTAATAGCTGCTTGAATTTGAGTTCGAAAGGTTACCATAGAAACATAAGCGGTGAGCTGTTGATTAGTGTCGTGACCTTTGCACACAGCACTGCATATGCACATTGGCCAGAACAACGTGAAATACGGTATATTTTTCTAAAATGACTTTTCATTAACTTTGGTAGGATGTAAAACAAAGGAATTGTAATTGACTGCATTTTCTGGAGGAAACTGATCTCCAGTGAAGTGTCTAAGTTTTTAACAATCATATGTTGGTAAATGGAGAGTTAAAATCACAGATTTATATTTATATGAACTCTTATATGTTATCATTTCTATAGATTTTCTATAGACTGTATGATGGGTGCTCTGCATAATATATGGGTAATAATAAACGGATTTAAAACATGTTATTTAAAAAGGAAAAATGTATAATCATTGATACGTATGGTGAAACTTTCTTTAAAGAAGTGTTTAACATTTAGGGAAGAAGTGTCAGTCAGTCAGTAAGTTTTCTGCAGCAAGAACGTCTTCGTGACAGAGCATGTTGTGCTTTCCACTTTCTTAGTATCATGCCACGTTGCACTTTTTGTGTTGTTAACTTCATGAAAGAAAAGCAAAAGGCTGGTCAGGGAATGACTATAACTGGTTTAAAAGTACATGTCATACAGTAATAATTAAAATGAAATAATAATTAAAAAATTGCTGTGGGATAACACACTAAACAATGAGAATGCAGTTATAGGAAAGTAATCAATTTCGCTTCATGTCATTCAAAGGTTCATAGTGAATAGCAGAAACCCCAGTGAAATCCATCCATTTTCATTTTGGATGGACCTTTTTGTGGTGCTCAAGTACACACCTGGTTCTCATTTAGACGCAAAAAGCATTGCTGTTTTCACTGCTCTGTGTTCCCATTTTGACAGCTCATAACCAAGCTCTTGGCTGCTGGTAAGTACCCTCTGGCTTCTCATCTTATCCTTGTGTTTTCAAAACATTGCATTGTAATATCTGTGTGACAGAACAGATACTTCAGAACTGGAACAGGGGGGCTTTTATTTATTTATTTATTTATTTATTTATTTATTTATTTACAATATGTACAGTGGTGTGAAAAAGTGTTTGCCCCCTTCCGCATTTCCTGTTCCTTTGCATGTTTGTCACACTTAAGTGTTTCGGAACATCAAATGTGTTTACTTGTGTTGTCCTTGACTATTGTTTAAATTGGTTTGATGTTCCGAAACACTTAAGTGTGACAAACATGCAAAGGAACAGGAAATGAGGAAGGGGGCAAACACTTTTTCACACCACTGTATGTATGTATTTATTTATTTATTTATTTTTAAAGAAGTGCAAAGGTTTGATGCTTTGAGTCAAATCTAATGGCAGCAAAGAAAAACCATTTGGGAGAAGATGGATGCATTTACATCCCTACAGGATTTTAGGATCAATTGCCATTAGTGTCAGTGGAAGGGAAGCCATTCCCCCAAACCACCACCCCCAAATATCTTGCTAATGGTTATTAATATTAGAGGAACATTATGGAATGGACAGACACATAGATCAGACAAAACATCATGATTTACAACGTGCCATTAGGGACCATTAATACCACACATGATTCGGAAAGCTGTCAGAGGTGTGTTGGTACATTCTGCTTTGACACCTTTCTCATCAATCATGATCTACATGTTGCAGAAAACCCCAACAAGTTGCCTACATATCAAAAGACCTTCTTTGCTTTCACAATCAATTCTTTAAACGGTTTCTTGGAAAGGTCGGGATTTTGATCCGTCCAATTCCATATGTCTGCTAAAAGGTCCAGAATATTTAGAATGAAAGGCATTTTCACACAACAGCTTGAAATGTTGGCCTTAGAGCTCTGAACAAGCCATCTCACCATCTTCGCCTCAAAAATAAGTAAATAAATTGTGTATTGGGAAATGCAAATATCGTGCACTGAACTGCACCAGGACACAATATCATACATGAAAGCACCCTTCAAATTTAAAAGAAAGCAGCTGCTAGTGAAAAAGTATAAACATTTAAAGTTACAGAAATGAGCTTGTTTAGTAGTCATAGCTTTTCATATTACTTTATTTGTATGAAATCCTTCTTGCTACTTGGAGGTGTATAAATCGTGTTTCTGATTCATTGCTCTACGAGATGAAATCAGACTTTCAGAGGAAGAACAACATGAAGAAGTTCTGGTTATTGTATAAAACAATGTATGAATCCTTCAATGACTTCAATTATTTTACCTTCTATTACTTATAGTCTGAGGAGAAGAGAAAAATGGTTTAAGTCAAAGGCCAGAATTGTGGATATTATTATTATTATTATTATTATTATTATTATTATTATTATTATTATTATTATTATTATTATTATTATTATAAGTAGTATTAGTAACAACAACAACAACAACAACAACAACAATAACAACAATAATAATAATAATAATAATAATAATAATAATAATAATAATAATAATAATAATAATAATAATAATAATAATAAACAGTCCAACTAGCACTTAAATCCATAGGTTTATTCTAGGTCAGTGTGTGCAATTTTGTTATTCACCTAACTCAACTCTGCATATAGCCTCTATAATATTACTGAATGAGTTTAGTTCAAGTCTCACTCTTGCTTCAGTGGACATTACGTATCTATTAAGAATGTTTTTTTTTTTGTTTGTTTTTTTTATGAGAAAAAATAACTTAAAATGAGCTGTAAGCATGACATATGAGCACTTGGTCAGCTTATCCTTCAAACTGTCAGCATAATATAAAACTAAAATAAAGTGCTAAACTGTAGTATGTGCTGGATCATGTGCTATTTTTAAATATTTAATATGTTTAAATTTGCAGTGATTAATGTAATTGTTACAAATAGGATTATGATTTTTTTCATCAATTGTATCAGTCTATTTATATTTAATTTTTAGATTATCTCTTGCTTTTTTGTTACATCATGTTCCACAGTGTACAGGTAGAGATGATCAGTATGGTGGGCAAGAACATTACTGAGGGTACTTCTTAGTTCTTATTTGTGCATCCTCATTTCCTTTCCTTGCGTCTTAGATCTAGCCCCTTAGGATGTAAAGGAAGGACGCGAGGATGACACGCAAGGAGAGAGGAATGGAAGCAAGTTGAATAGAATATTCTCACTCTTTGAAGCGTCACTTCAAGGTGATGCCAATAAAAGATGACTGCTCAGCTGGATTACCTGATCCCACTTCATAGATCTGCCATTATATTGTTTGTGCTTGGTTAATAACAACATCTTTAATAACTCAAAGTGCACGGATAAACTTTGATCAATTTCTGGTTCACGGTTGGAGGGCAGATGAGCGAAGAAACGAGGAAGCATCAATTTGAGTACTGAAAAGCACCCAGGGTGCTTCCCATAATCTCAAACAAAAAGTCATTTGAGTACAAAATGTATTGTAATTACTTGATCCTTGCATGTATGGATATGCAAAGCTGCACAAAAGATGTGATAAATTATGTATTGTTCATTAATTCATTGTTGAAAAATCCAGACATTTCACATATTATCAGTGCATTTTGTTATAGTAAGAATGTTGTTATTAACCAAACTCCAACAAGCACAGTGAGGCAATCCTTCTGAGCACAGTCATCATTTATTGGTGTCGCACTGAAATGAGGCTTGAGAGAGTGAGGATATTCCATTCGACTTGCTTCATTCCTCTTCATTCCTTCATTCCTCTTGCTTCTTGCATATCATCCTAGCATCCTTCCCTTGCATCCCAAGGGGGTGGAGCTAAGTCGCAAAGAAAGGAAGCAAAGAAAGGAAACGAGGATGCACAAATAAGAAATGAGAAGCACACCCAGAGTCTGTGTGTTGAGAATTGTAGTTTGTGAGAGGCCGCATTGTGTTCTGGGAGTTGTAGTGAGATGCCGATTCCAGCATTGACATGATGCTTAATGCTAACTGTTTATGTTTATGTGATGGTCTAAACACTGTTGAAAAACCTAAACTCAGGTGCTTCTACTAAAGAAAAATATGTCGACATTGGAGGTGGGAACAACACCAAAGTGAGTTGCATAATCTGAATAGTGCAGTGGGAAAAATGATTACAGCATATGAACATGTGAACTCTGCATGCACAAAAATGTCCTTTCATATTCACATAACCTTTAGACTTCTGTGGCCAACTCTAAATATGGCCCAAGGTTTCTTCATGTTGTTGTCCTTTGCAACTCTTGCCTCTGGTTTTCTTCTAAGGGATCTAAATCTCCATCAGAATTTCTGTAAAGCTGCTTTTTCCACAACAGGTGGGACACAATCATGAAGTATATATAATAATAATAATTTTGCTCGCCCAATTTTTCAGTTTTTTATTTGTTGAAAAAGTTTGAAATATCCAATAAATTTCGTTCCACTTCATGATTGTGTCCCACCTGTTGTTGAATCTTCACAAAAAATTACAGTTTTATATCTTTATGTTTGAGGCCTGAAGTGTGTCAAAAGGTCGAACAGTTCAAGGGGGCCGAATACTTTCGCAAGGCACTGTACAACAGCAGAGCTCCACTGATTGCTGTTAGAGTGGCTGGAGGAGGTAATTCCCTGCTGAGAACTGGACAATTGCTGTCTGTAGAGTTCATCAACCTGGAACAGAAAGTGCAGTCAAATTTTTTGCCTAGCCGATAGGGCTACAAAATAACATTCAACACCTCTAAAACCTACTTTTTATTTTATAATTGAGTGTATTACCTGAATATCATCCCAAATGGCATTTCATATTACATAACCCACTTTAAATTAACTATCAAAAGCACCCAACAGTGCAGGAGTTTTTAAGTTTCACTGGATTATTCGATTTTGAGTCATTTTGTTCTGTCAACTGTATATATGGCTTCAAACCACATTTTAAGAATAGACTTCTTGACTGTTTTTAATGCTGCAAATATATCTTACATTGTTTTGTATCAGAGTTATACAGATATACAGCAGGTTTTTGTCAATATTTCTGCCAAGTGCCAAGTTCACGAGCCGCTGCACCGCTTGATTTGGAAGTACTTGAGCTTGTTTAATTTTTTTTTCAATTAACCTCACTTGGCAAGTGTTGACATCAGTTTATAGTCTTGATTTCTATTCCAACTCTACCACCCTATTTACAATGAACAGATAATGTGTTTTAAATAGATGCAAATCTGTCAGGTTCATGGTAATTTAAATTAAGCTACAAGTTTTTTTTTTAATTTTTATTTTATTTATATTTTGGGAACTTTGGTTTAGGCCACACCCACTTTGGGTTTAAATCTGAATACAGATAGAGAAATATTTAGAGCACAAACAGGTACAAATAGTGGCATTACATTGCACCAGTTGTGTATTCAGGGCCATATGCACGTTTATGCCGTATGCTTACTTTTTCCCCAGGGCTATTTGCGTATAATGGCTTCTAAGGATCAATGTTAGTGTATACACTCAGTACACCCACTTGTTTAGCAGTTTCTGAAGTCCCTAATCTTGTCTTATGTTAACGTGTGTGTTTTGTAATGCCTTTCATTAATTTTACTCTATATTTAAATTAAGGTGTTTTTCACCACATTGTTTCCCCAAATCTGTATTGGAATTATTGTCTTACACTTTTCCTTAATTGGTGACAAATGTCATTTTATTAAATTTGCAATTTATTTCATTACATTTTATTAGTAAAACTAGTTAGTGAACCACCTTTTTTTGTTGGGACTACACCACTGTGTTACACCTTTACCATAGAGGTACAAACAATATCAAGAATATGCATTTACATGTGGCTAAACTTTTCTGTACCCACAACCCTATGTGGCTGTTCCTGCCACAAGCACAAGATTTTATAGGTTGAATCAAGACGAATGCAGTTTATTCACATAAACCCAACCAACAATGCAAAACCACATTTTAATTGGGTAGCCCTTTGATGGATCTGGATAAACCTGAGTTTGCACAGGCTTATCTGTGGCTAAAGTATGTGCTTGTTTCCAGTCTACAAACTATTCATGTTTGGTGTGTACGCTTAAAAGAACTGTATACTGTAGTGGGAATATTGCATTGTACAATGGACATTGTGAATTATCTCAAACCCATTCTCCGGAACAAAGACAAAGCAACATAAAACAGTTTATTTCACAGCACAGTTGATTTGCCATTTCTCTGTTACATAAACTTACAGTGGTGCTTGAAAATGTATGATAACTTTCTCTTGAGATTCAGCTCATGGACAGATGTCCAGACATTTTCCTTTAGAATTTGATGGCATAATTCAGAACTCATTTTTTCATGAATTATGGCAAGGCCCAAACCATGATACTACCACCACCATGTTTCACAAATGGGATAAGATTCTTATGCTGGAAAGCAGTATTTCCCTTTCTCCAAAGTTAATGTTTCTCATTTAAACCAAAAATTGTATTTTGGTCTCAATCATCCACAAAATATCAGTAGAAAACTGAAGAAGGGCAGCAATGTTCTTTTCGGAAAGCAGTGCTTTCTCCTTGCAACTAGTGGACTCATAAACATTATCATTAGTCAGTGTGAGAGAGGCCTTCAATTGCTTAGAAATTAACCTGGCTCCTTTGCGACCTCACAAACTATTACATGTCTTGTTTTTGGAGTGATCTTTGTTGTTTGAACAGGGTAACAATGGTCATGAATTTACTCCATTTGCATACAATCTGTCTGACAGTGGATTGGTAAATGGCGAACTTATTTAGCGCGTTTATCCAAAGCGCTTTACACTGTGTCTCATTCAAGCATTCACTCACACACACACACACACACACACACACACACACACGCACACACGCACACACACACAGACACACCAATGGTAGTAGAGCTATCATGCAAGGCACTAGCTTGCCATCGGAGGCAACTTAGGGTTCAGTGTCTTGTCCAAAGACACTTTGGCATGTTGAGTCATCCGGGCCGGAAATCGAACTGCCAACCCTACGATTAGTGGACAACCCGCTCTACCAACTGAGTCACAGCCGCCCACAGAGTCCAAACTCTGCAAGCTTTTCCAGTCTGATGAGCATCAACAATTCTTGTTCTGAGGTCCTCAGAAATCTCCTTTGTTCATGCACTGATACACTTCCACAAACATGTGTTGTGAAGATCAGACCTTGATCGAGCCCTGTTCTTTAAATAAAACAAGGCACTCACTTACACCTGATTGTCATCCTATTGATTGAAAACGTCTGACTCTAATTTCACTTTCAATGAACTGCTAATCCTAGAGGTTAACATACTGTTGCCACTCACAGATATGTAATATTGGATAATTTTCCTCAATAAATACATGACCAAGTATATATTTTTTTGTCTCATTTGTTTGTGGGTTCTCTTTATCTATTTTTAGGACTTGTGTGAAAATCCGATGATGTTTTTGGTCATGCAACTTCATACAGGACTAAACTTTCAAGCACCAGTGTATTAACAGGAAAAAAACTTGTGCCATGGACATCCTAAAACATTAAATGCAACTGTAAAGAGATAAAAAGTATTACATTAATAAGAAAATTGTAATTGTTGGCATTTTTCGGTGGTATGATAGGAATATAAGACTTTAGGAAATGCTGCAATTGGAGATCAGCCAACCTTAAGGTAGTAATTATTTTTAACAAATCAACAAAGTATTTTTTTATGCTTATAAATACAAGATCTTTAAAAAAAATAAAAAAATAAAAAGCCTCAAGATGGATATGATGCAAATGACTTACCTTACCAAAATACAAAACAAAGCAGTAACATTACACACAACTTTTACTTACTTATTCCAAAAGTAAGCACATACAGTATGTTAGTCTTCTAGAGCAGTGGAAGCATAGGACAGGAATTCCTTGAGTGTTTCATTTAGTTACAGCAGTTGTATTTGTTACCGAGTTATTTTTTTGCTTGGTGTAATGATCGACTATGATGGTGTCATGTGGGGTCAAGGGGCATAGTCGCCACCGTTCCTTTCCACTCCTTTCGCTCTCTCTGTGAACTTGACATCGTGTGCTGACATGCGGTCTCATGTAAGGTACCAATTTTGGGATGTTATACTCTGTTTAATCCTCTTCTAATGACCGTCCTGTAACCCTAGGTAACCCTATGGTATCCTTCATGTAATAAACGGAGAACAGCACTTTCACTTCATGTCTGGCTGAGTTATATTAACTTTCCTGAGCAACCCGTGAGGATCTTGCCAGATCCTTATATTGGGCACTTGCATTAATTTTTTAATATTATACCTTAACCAATGAAGAAAAAAACAAGTAGGCTATAAAAACATTAGTTAACATTCTGTTGCTGGAAAGTTCAATAACAAATGACCATATGGCTCCAAAAAAATTGCCAGAATATAGCATATTTGAATAATGAGCCAAATATTTGAATACTTCATAAAATACTTTTGTACTGAGGGGGTCTATGGAATATTTTTCAGCTAATGGGCCTGTGACTGCAAGGATTTGCATTACTTTCGTAGTTTAAAATAAATAAATAAATAAATACATAATCACAGCAGTGCAATGTTTATGTCTGAACTTCTGTGGCAAGATCCAAAAGAAGAATCAGTCCCTGCTGTATCTCTGCCTTAACATCAGTGTTATTATGCTTCCTGTAGAAGACGTGATTGGGTCAAACCTTGTCGTTTGGGGAACAGCACTGATTACAGGCTCAGTGTCCAGAGCACGGTGGGGGTGAAACAGGGCTACACGGCAGATGGCCAAGAAGCTCCAACAAATTCAGATGACAAGAGGCAGGAAGAGAGTGTCAGGACTGCATTTAGCAAAAGGGTTCACTAGAGCATGATGCCACTGGGGTTTAGAAATGTTTATTTCCCTTTTTAGTCAGGCTTTTATTCTATATTTTACAAGGTGCTCATAATATGCTGGAATGTCTTGTTAATATTACAATATTTCAGAGTCTCAACGAAAGACAAATGCAGCCATTGAGCCAATGAACAGAATGAGAATGAGGTTATTAAGGAGAAATTGTGGATTATTGTGGGATATCAACAACATGTCAGTTGCACATTTATTCACCACTATAATTCTCAGACATCTTATTAAATGTGTTGGGCTCTACAGGAAAATATTTTAAATCCTTATCTTTCATTTGTTGCTTAGTAATGGATGTCCCATTGACCCAGTGCATCTCAATTGGCTATAAGACATTTACAGTTCATTTTAACATAAAGGTGTACACAAATTAGCATTTAAGTCAACTCAAGTTTATTTGCCAAGCACATAAAAAACACATTATGACCAAACTGTAGTACAAAATCTTAAATAAAAGCACTTTTTTGTTCATACCTGTTTTTAAGTGCCATGGGTGTAGCACTTTAACTTTATATTGTGAATACTAATCTAACCTTAACAATGTAAAGTTTTTGCACTTCCAAGGAATTTAGCCAAATACTATAAAAACGATAAATATTAAGGTTAAAAATTATAAATTAATGAATCAAAACAAATATATA
>JAFFST010000057.1:15438-28229 GCA_022414735.1 Noturus placidus | reverse complement strand
GGGATAGGCTCCAGGTTCCCCGTGACCCTGAGAAGGAGTAAGCGGTTGAAGATGGATGGATGATATATAAATCTTGTGGGAGGTATGTTACTGGGGTTAAAAGTTTGATTCTGTATGGATTTATGAAAATGAATCATATGTAATTAAATCACATGTACATGAATCATAAGTAAATTGATCATATGTAAACTAAAAAAAAAATGTTGATTCTGTATTGATATATCTTGTTGTACTCTGAAAAGTGTATGAGAATCAATAAAAATTGTTATTACAAAAAAAGAATTAGTTCGTTCTGCTTTTATGCAGATATCATATATCCCAAATGAACTATATAAATATGATTATATTATATATATTATGCATTGCATAAATATTCACTGGTGGTCTATGGAAGCAACTGGAATTAATTGTTAGTTAAATTTGAATGTGAAAAGGCACTGGCCACCTTGGTGGTGGTTCCCCCGGCTTTATTGTGAAAAAGGTTCAGACTGCCGTGGTGGATTGCCCCCCCCGGCTTTAAAATGAAAAAGGCTCTGGCCACCGTGGTGGGGGTTTCCCTGGCTGTATTGTAAGTAAGTATTAGTTAATATAACCTTATTTTCAAAGAATGTTGAAATAGGAGTATAAACTGAGTCCGTCTCGGTCACGCACTATTACTTTCTTTCTCTCTGATCCTCTTGCTGTTTGAGCATACTTTACTGCCCCGCTGCACCTTCCTACTGTCTTTGTTGTGTTTTGTTTGTTCTGTATGTGAATCATTAGACATGGGTGGAAGTGGTCAATCTAAATCAGTGATTGCACTCAAACTGACAATTTTTTAGGAAGTACAGCTGACTCCATTAGTCACACCCTCTAACACTTGTAACTCTGACGCTCATGCGGAGTCAATCGTTCTGGCAGAATTTGTCTAGGTTCGTAATTGTTTGGTGGACGAGATGGCTAAGTAAGCTGCCAATGAGGGTTCACCCTCTCCTCATGTCCATGACGCCACATTCAAAGTCTCAATTATCTCCTTTTGAAATCTTAATGGGCACACCATTTCCAACCACATGGACTAAAGGTAACACTTGTGTTTCTTTTACAGACCTGGGTGTGATTGTTGGTTGTTTACACTCAAGCCTTAATTGAAAAAAAAAAATAAATAAATAACAGTGTGCATGGTAATGTCTCTGCTTCTCTTTCTGTACCTGCAGAGAAACGGACTCACACCTTTCTCCCAGGTGATGCAGTACTAATGAAAAGCCTCAACCCCATGAACATTGGAGAAACCACCTTTGGACCTCCCAGAATGGTGATAGCCATCAATTGCACAGCCATACTCACTGACTCTCAACCCCATTGGATTCACACCAGAAGACTGAAGCAGTGCCCGACTAGAATTTTGTGTGAACTTTAAAACTCTCAACCTGAAGAGCACATTTCTCATAGTTTCAGATGAGACCAGAAAAATGTTAGAAATCTTCGAGTTGAGATTTTTAAGAAAAGAGAAAGCGATAGTACTTGATAAAAGAAGTAGCCCATGCCCCGCTACACACTTCCTGTATCAATCGCTTGGGAGAGTTGCCAAATGACACACAAATTCTAATGGAAAGATCTTTTATAAGAAAAACAAACAAACAAACAAACAAACAAAAAAAGAGTATATGTATTGGCTTGATGCACAGCAAAGACAATGTGTTAACTATTGACTGACTAAGCAGAAGGGCATATATGCATAAAACAGGAAGCATATCAGTATAAGAGAAGAACAACTCCATATATGGTATTCGGATGACATAGGAATGTGTGCAAATGGTGAGGGGCTTTATCGAGCTATACCTGGTTGAAACTGGTTTTGTGCAGTTGTGGAAGAGTTAACAAAGGAACAAAGAGGAAAAAGTGTTAAAGGAACAAAAAGGAAAAGTGTTAACAAGGGAACAGAGAGGGAAGTGTTAACCTACAGTAAACTTATCTTAGTTCACAGTTTGTACAGTATTGCTTCTTGCAATACCACAAGAAGTCAATAATGTTCAATAAAATGAGATTTATTGAAAAACAGTGAGAAATAATAGTTAACTACTCAACTAACAAAACCTAATTTCTAAATAGGGACAGATCAAAAGAAAGTGGAGAGAGAGAGAGAGCGATAAAACATCAAGTGAGATACTGCATGTGGCCACACTTCCTGGAATATGGAACAGGAGAACAATAGGGAGAGACATATAGTTGGGAGTTCAAAGACTCCACACACATCGTGGTAGATGGCCAACAACAGAAACTATACAAATATTTCTGATGACAAAATACAGTGCTGTGAAAAAATATTTGCCACATCCTGATTTCTTCTGTTGTTGTGTATACCTCATACTAAATTGTTTCAGAAATTAAAACACAATATAAGATTAAACAAATACAAGTAAACACAAAACACAGTTTTTAAATGATAGTTATTCATTGAAACAAAAAAGGTCATCCAATATCAGCTGGGCCTGTGTGAAAATGTTTTTGCCAGGGACTCCAATGAGAGTCATTATCTCCAAATGGAAAAAAGCACAATAGTGAACCTTCCCAGAAGTGGCCGATCTTCCCAAATTACCTAAAGAGCACAACTAATACTCATCCAGCAAGTTACAAAAGAGCTAAGGACAACATCAAAGGACCTACAGGCCTCTCTTGCATAAAGGTGACTGTTCATGACTCCACTATCAGAAAGACACTGGCCCAAAATGGCATCCATGGAAGGGTGGCAAGTTGAAAACCACAGCTAACTGAGAAGAACATTAGGCTCATTTGAATTTTGACAAACACCCAAATCAAACCGTTTGGGAGAATGATTTGTGGACTGATGAGGCAAAAGTGGAACTGTTTGGATGACGGAGATCTCATTACATTTGGCGTAAACTAAACACAGAATTCCATAAAATGAAAACCCTACAGTCAAGCATGGTGGTGGTACTGTGATGGTGTGGGGGTGCTGTGCTTTGCTTTGCTATAGGGCCTGGACAACTCGCAATAATTTAGGGGAAACTTGAACTCTGCATATTTTTTTTCCCCCAGATTAAATAGAGGGAAAAAAAATTAAATCACTCAATGTTGAGGAAAATATTATGGTATTGCCTTCTAATTTGCCTTTCTAAAACAAATACTAGCACAAATCTAAAATGCAAATTAGTCTGCAGTTAAGAGTGCTTACAGACCTAAACCATTGACTTTTTGAAATGAAACATGGCCCGAACAAGAGAGTTGTCGATTGAAACCACAAAGAATTATAAAACTCGTTCAAGAATGAAATCCAACCCAGAGTGTGGCAAAGGATGTTGGTTGCTCCCAGTCAGCTGCATCTAAAATATGGTACAAGTACAAACAAAATATCTATATAAATAAATATTAAAGTAATTAAATGAGTCTTTATTTTAGCACTTCCGTCAGTGAAACAACTCAATACAGCCTTGTTTTGTCGTGTTGGTGCAATGAGAAACAGCCTGAGGTTGCTGTGGGATTGTATTGTGACTGCATGCAAGGGGAGAGGAGTAGAAGTGGATAATAAAGAGATGGTGAAACATGGTTAAACATGGTCACACATTTCTCGGACAAATACTTTATTTCTTTTACAGGTGTAGTATACCACAAGCCTATAAAATGTTGACAAGGATGCAATTATTTGTTTCATTGTTGTAACCTCACCAATCCTACAAAAATGTATAATATATTTATTGAAAACATCAATGTGACCATCACAGATTGTTTAAGCTTTGATCTCTTAGCAACTACAAAAGGTAATACAACTGCAAGAGATAAAAGTGGAGAAACAATGGTAGCACTGAAATGACTGAAGGCCATCCTCCATTAATATTAGTAATTTCTGATTATCAACAGAGAAAACTGGCAACAAATATCTATTTTAATTAATATTTTAGGCTTTCCAGGGTGGCTTGTAGAACACCATATTTTAGGGTATGGCTTCTCCACTGACTAAATAATGCTATATGTTAATTTTATTGTTGTTATTATAACAATTTTTAGCTCTCAATATGCTAACAGATGGAAAAGTTCAAAGAGAGAAAAAATAAAAATTTTATTTTCTTCAGGGGTCTTAAGCAGCCTTTAGTTTCAGAGATGGAAATGTGAGGAATTTGTGCTAAGACAGTGTAAAGTGTTAATGTAGAGCACACAAAATAATTGAGCTCAAAAGTTTATTTGTAGTTTTATATACATAGATAAACTTACCAGCAATCTTTTTTAGAGTGGCTGTGGAGAAGATGTTGTAGTAATGAAGACCAAACACTTTGCCAAGCTTTTTGCAAAGTTCATTAAGCTCTTCCAGACATTTCTTCACCATTTCCTCCCTCTTAGAGACACTCTTGTTCACAGTGGCTTTCTGCTTTCTAATACTAGAGGCACTCACAGTATCGTGAAAATTCACCTGCAACAACAACATGTTAAAAAAAATAAAAATAAATATATATATATTTTTTAACCAATTTAAATAAATAACCAAGGGACCAACTAGTATAATGTAATTGAGACCAAGTTGCTTGGATTAAATTTCTCTTTCATTAATAAACAACTGGAAACACTTGCAATGCACTACATAGAAAAAAGTTGATAAAATAACAATTTGGTTTATTAAAGACTGTGCCTCAATAAAAAAAAAGCTAGAAAAATGCAACTACTTCCAGAGCACTTCCTAAAGATAAAGATGTCCCAACCTGCATGATGCCACAGAGGACGTCCATGGCTTTAAGGCCAGCTGATATGTAGGCCACAGCTTGTCCATTATTAGTAATGTACAGGTCCTCCATGAGAATGTGGTCCAGCACTAGTTTCTTAAAGAGCCTTTCTGCATTATGTTTGGAGTACGCTGCTCCAATCCCATACATGCCTGACTTGATTCGGGCACTTTTCAAGCCTGTGTAGATTTTACTGTCAAGATTTATTATATGTAATTTAATTGAACTTAAGAACACTAACTGCTGATACTCTTACCTAGAAAAATGTCAACCAGCATGTTCAAAGTGAGTCTGTTTTGCTGGAAAGATCTGGCACGTTTGCCACCGACCTTCTCACAATTTTCCTGTATGAAATGCACAATCTTCTTCACATCCTCAGTCACATTTCTTGCACTGTATTGCTAAAAGAACAGAATTTATAAATAAATTATAAATAAATTACCTATACATCAACTATAATGTTTATACCAACTACATATTTTGTAAGATATATGAAAGAAATATGATCAAAATAAGCATAGAGCAAACTTTCCTACACATTCCACCCTTTCCCTTTGGGTCTCCAACTCCCATCCAGTTATATTTAAAATCAGTGGAAAACAGTGGGTGCTTAATTAAATAAAACAGCCTATTTTTTTAGATGACTTAAGGAGCTTACATGTGGTAGGGCACAGTTGTCACAGATGACCTCTGGATGCTGCTTGCAGAAATCCGTATTAAATTTGTGTTCTCCGAAGTATGCAAGAAGCTGGATCCTCCTACACTCGGTCACATTTTCACAGAAATGTACCATGCTGTGCAGGTTGTTTATGTGAGTGGCTTTGGATTGGTGGTTGCCTTCTTTGTCCACTAAAGAGAGATTATGAGACCAGTATTATTACAATACCATGGTAATTGATTGTAATAAATTATCTGACAGTATGTGTTTACTATTAATTAGACCATTGCACAATTTAATTCTTCAATCAGTTTAGTCAGAAGGTGTGGATTAATTTTATATAACAGTCCCAGCTGTCACAGACAAGGGGTTTATAAATAACAAGTTATTGTTTCTATAGTATACTATAGTTCTCATATGGTAGACAGTCCACATAATATAAGCCTAATAATTATTTAAAAAAAAAAAATGTGGTTTAACAAAATATTTATGATCATTATGAGACATTTTTTTTAAAGAGCCATTTATGTAACATTCATAGAAGGAGCCTCAGGTGTCAGCACTATGTAATGGTCATAGTAATTATATACTTTGTAAATTTTCCAGTCATGTGAAAGCAGTTTATGCGTTATGATTTCTCTGTAACATTACAAGCTACGTATGTTTGGTCTTATTAACTTCAAGACAGACAATAGACCCTGACACTGGGTTGCTGCACACTTGGTAAAATCTAATTCAAGACTTTTTAAGACCTGAACAAAGAAAAAAAACAATACAATTTTTGCACAGCAGAACAAATAGCCAATAACACAGGCTTAACATTAATTTTATTTAATAAAAATAATTACATAACATCAAAACATATCGTAGCATTATATTTTTCCCATAGCTCAGAAGCCTCTCTCAATTTCCTTATCAGTCATCTAGCTCCTCACTGTTCTCCTTGCAGCGTCTTCTCCGTTTGTAATCAGTTCTGCCATCTTTGTCCCTGTCGTACTCTCAGCTTTTCCTGCAAAGCTGTCTACATCTTTTTCTAGGGTCTCATACACTGTGGATGGTTTTTCTTTTCTTCCAAAAACCGTCAAGTCCATCTTCAGCCATTTTTCTTTTGTTGATCTTCAGGTGATGAGGTGCTCATATGCTGATGCAAAAACATGTCAACTCTAGAGTTTGGTTCTGTGAGATTGAAGTCCCTGAAGTTTGCTGCTCTGGCCTCATTGAAGAGGGATGTCTCAAACTGCCGTGCAATCACATCACCTGTATTTAAAAAAAAAAATAATAAAAATAAAAATTTAAAAAAAGTCAATATTGGCAGTTGCTTACACATTGGACCTTATTCTAATGCAAAATACTAACTGCATTAAAACTTAAGAGCAAAATTCTTTTAGAAACAGTAGCGACTGTATTGAAAAGTATTTCAAAAGGCAGAATGAGTAGGAATTTCCAAAAATGCAATGTACAGACTTCTACAAAATAATCTCTCAACCATGAACGACTAGAGGTGTGTGTGTTATCTAGAAACCCTGCCCTATATATATATCTGCCCTATATATATATATATATATATATATATATATATATTTTTTTTTTTTTTTTTCTGGCTTACCTTGAATTTGTCCAATAACTCCTCAGCTGTGGAATGACCCAGGAACTGAGAACCATAGTAGCGGGAGCAAGCGTACGTTCCCTTTTCATCTGTGGTCCAGTGCCTGACTGAGGTCTTGTTGTTTGTTGTTGTGTTCATTTTTCATTGAACATAATGACGAACGATTAGGCATTAAATTTTGTGGTCAGTTGTCTTTCAATAAATGGCACAATACCAAAGCTGGCTATGTATGCGTTTAATCTCTGCCACAGGTGAATGTCTTTACATGTTCCGAATTGGGAAACATTCCCTTGAAAGGTCTGTGCATGTCAATGTTTGAACTGTACAAATGGCTTATTGTGTGCAGAACCCACAACACTTCAGCCCTCAGAGTAGCAGCCTACGAAAAACTTTAGGAAGTACTTGGTTGAACACTGTGATTCAGTCCAACATTACCAGTCTGTGATCCAGCGGGAGTTTATGCAGTAGTGTAAGACTCCACTGGTGCCGGACTGTCTCGAATACTGACGTGGGGTCTGTGCTTTTCCGATTTCATATGGGACTCCACTGCTTTAATTCTCATTGTCCAAAGTTTAAAAGTTTTTTGGCACATCTTGGAATTTGCCTCAAACTCGTTGCTTGCACCAGCTAACCATTCACATCTTCACATCTTGGAGCCAAATCGCACTGAACATACATTTACATCTCCAGTCTTCCTTTTGGGTGCAGAAGTAATATGCTGCTGACAAATGCTGCGATTTGTCAAATGAACAAACAAATCCACAAAGAAATAATACAAAATAAATAAATAAATAAATAAATAAGAAAAAAAAATCATAACTAATTAGATAGTTTAAATTTAGTAAAGTATTTAGATAAGTCTATGTCAAAGTGTCATCTAAAATTTAAGACCTCTAACAATTAAAAATAAGAGCTTTTATGGCCTTAAAATTTTAAATCTAAATTAATACTTTTTAAGACTTGTTAACGACCCATGGGAAACCTGTGGCAAGGAAACCAACTGTTCATAACGTAAGTGATGATAGCAACTAACTTCTCCTACACAGTTATGGGGAAAATAAAGTTGATACTGCTTCAATTCTATGTTTTTACTTATCAAGGCCTAACAAATGTGTGGTTCTCACCAATGTGCCACTCAGTGGATGCTTTTTGATTTTCCCCTCACCATTCTGTTTCTGCATGATTTTTTAATGCATTAAACTGCTGCCACATGGTTAGCTGAATAGGTAATTGCATAAACCTCTAGGTGTAACCAATAACCTATTAGTCTCCAAGAGAAACACCAAGTACTTACCATGAACCAACAAAGAAAAGACAACCCATATACCCTCCATGAGGTTAGGTGAAAGATGGGCCTAATCAAACGGATCCTACAGAAACGACAGGAAAGATTATGGATAACAAGAGGAGCCTGGGGATATGTGGGTGCGACTGGGAAAAGGAGACCACATTCAGGGGACTATGAAACCACCAGGGACGCGCAAGCTGCGGAAGGGAAGGCCAACAGCCACCTTGCACTGCAACATCAAAATCAGAAAATAGGGACCACAAGCCAGGTTGAAAACCACAGCGCTGATGGACCCATGATTGCTGAGGGAAACCACGTGGGTGAGGAGGAAGACTCTGTAGTGGAAAGCGACCCATCTTGTGAGCACCAAGGAAACAGATCCACATGTCCCAAAAGAGCAAAGCCAAGAAGAGCAGGCATCAGCTAGGAAGGACAATATCAAGTGGCCAATGGGTAGGGAGGCAATTGCATGGCAAATACTGACTGCAGACCTTAGTGGAATACTGGAGAGATTACTGCAAGGGGGAGGACATCTAAGAAAAAATTGGAGGTAAGCAACATCGGGTGAGAAAGAAGGGCTCAAAGCGCTGTGGAAGGGCTGAGCATATCCAAAGGCGCAGGAAGAGGAAGGAGAAGGGATGCACCAATTTCTACAAGAACCTCTTCAAGCATGCCAGGCAGTTATTGGAAGAAGCAAAGGATGGGAAGCTAGAAACAACCAGCTTGAAGAATACATCAGAAGGCAGTAGTGACCAGCAAGGAATGAGCCATTATGTTCACCAGGGTACATACCCTCGTCCAGCCCTACCCATGTCTCAGTTTAACATCTTGCACCCCAAGCTGAGCAAAGTCAAAAGAGAGAGGCCAGATCAGAAGTTTCTCATGCAACGACTGGCAACAGCTGAGCAAAGCCAGCTTCAGGATAGTTCAGAATAGTTCAAAAAGGTGTATCAGAATAATGTGGCCATTGAAATACCCTTATCCACAATAAGTAAGATGGATGGGAAAGCAAACTCTTTCATCCAAAAGTGGCTAGGCTTGAAACTGAAACTGGTCTCTTTGGAAAAGACCTCTTACAGCTGCTGTTGCAATCCACCAGCATGGACCACTGAACAGGCAGTGCGGGGTGAAAATGTCCAGGTCAACACAGGCCACAAGTTGAAAATCCATGCTAAAGTCTATCTGTAAATTAGCAGGCAGCAGCACAAAGATCATTGGCAGAGTCCAGACACGAAGAACAGGTCTTGGGTGGGGCTCCACAAGGATGGAGGATGAGCGCTATAAGAACAAGGCTGTAGCACAGCGACAACAGGGGGGCTGGACAATGTATGAAGGCATTGTTGGCAGAAACATCAGCATGGCAAATGCTTAGTTTTCAACATACAACACACTCCCCTGCCCACAGAACCTGCAGTAGTTTGGCCAGGAAGAATGCTGCCCCCTCTGTAGCAGTCCAAATGTAAATCTCTAGCACATCTTATCAGGCTGCAAGATTGCGCTCTCCCAAGGGGAGAATCTGTTCTGAGCAGATTAGCTGAGGTGCTGGAGGGGAATAGAAAGGTCATAAGAAGAGGTCATCTCCACCAGTGTGTCAGGACATCCAATTTGTCAGAGAAGGTGGGGCAACATAAGTGCCATGCCAAGAGTTCAATCAAGAATAATTCCTTTAACCCTGGACTGGAGAATGCAAGTTGATCCTGAGAAAGCTCCAGCTTGCTAGTGAGGGCACCAATACAAGTCTCCACCCTGATATAGTGATGTGGTCTAGTGTAAAAAAAAGGCCAGATCATCAGAAGCTCCAGGCCCCAATGGGATACCCTTCAAGCTCTATAAGAGCTGCCCTGCCCTCCACCCTGATATAGTGTGTGAACCATCACCTACCTAATAGAAGTAGGATGCCATGGCTTTTTTGGAACATAAACTGTTTGCCTCCTAAGGGATATGGATGTAACTAGAGCAAACCAGCAGAAGGCCCTAAAAGACCTGGTTGAAGAGGAATGCAGATCTTGGCTCTGGGTGAGGAGAATGAAGAAGTGGTGGGGTAGTAATATCTAACCCAAGGTCTAGTTGCAGGGGGTGGCAGGGAGATGTCCCTGCCACTGCTCCGCAATCAGGAGATGTTCTGGAGTTAAAGTAGTGAAATTTTTAGCAGTGGTACCCGACTGATGACCCTGCAGCTGACCTATGCCGTATGGAACCAGTGGCACTGAGCATTTGGTGCCAGTGGGTAATGTCATAGACCATCACAATAACTAAGGCTGTGTGACTATGGCTCTGGTTGTTTTAGGCAAGCATTCCAGAGTGGTATTAGGTGTAACAAACCATATGGAACCAGTGGCACTGAGCATGCATTAACCGTGTCAGTGGGGCTTGCTACAGCCTTAGTCACTGGGGAGGCCTGTATGGTTTTGGCTGCATTAAGCATGGTGGCAAGGCTGAAGGAAGCGCTGTAATCCTATGGAGACCAGTGGAGGTGTGATAGGCAGTAATGCCATAGGTCAACATCTACCTGTGTAATCAATAAAGTGGCCGGTAAGTATATGTTATATGAGCACTAAAATTGACTATGTATTAACACATATAAAACTTATAAAACACATAATAAAAAAAAGGCATATCTCTGGGTTGAGATAAGACATTCTCAGGTTCATGAGCTCAATTTCCTGTTGATTGTCATCTCTAACGATGCGTGGCATCTTACATGTACTGTATACTTTCCCAGATTTGTGCATACGTAATGTTTCTATATACCTATGCAAAGTTATATATACAGAAGACCCCAAATGCTTGAAGAGAAATACAGAAATACAGGAAAAAAAACCTAATTAAATAAAGACAAGAACAGTTCAACTGTCCTACTGAAGTGTAGGTGTACATACTGGCTATTAGTCGTTTGATGCGAATGACATCTGTGTAAGAATAGAAGAGAATGCAGTGGGAGATTTCTCCATCCCGGCCAGCTCTGCCTGATTCTTGGTAGTAGCCCTCCACTGACTTGGGTAAGCTGGCATGGATCACATAACGTACATCAGGCTTGTCAATGCCCATGCCAAATGCAATGGTGGCACATATGACCTATATAGGATGTAAATTAACCAAACAGATGGCAAATATTAGTAATTTAGATCCACATTAACTACATTAGCATGTCACTTACTAGATATATAGTAAACTTGAATTACATTCGCAATGTAAGACAAAAGTTCCATGTTCATAAACATTGTATACACAGAAAAATGGATCTGGAATGCACGTACGAAACCTCCCAAGCAGAAATTGGGATTATAAAGACATAAATGGAACATGATTAGGCGTATGTACTTATGGAACTTTTGACCCACGCTTAGAGCCATGTGTAACATTTATTTATAAAAAAAATAAATAAAAAATAAAAAAAATTCAGGAATTAGCAACTCTCCAGGGATATATGGAGAATTACAGCTAAATGCAAAAATCACTTCATATAAAATTATGCAGCTCATAATAACTGTATATAGGCTACTTGGACATGAGAAAATTTAAAGCACAACAGTATTTTTGAGTTTCTCCATTATACATTTGTGTAGACTGGTTAATTAACCGGTTTCTATGTATTGACATTAATTGCTCCAAAAAACTATTTGTTTTTTTAATCCCCTCTCTGAACAAAATAGTAAATCTATATATATGTATTGGTATCGTGGGTAATTTCAGGCTGCAAACAGTTGTGAACTAATTTCACACATTCACAATCTAATAATAGGCTATGTAATGATCTAAATAGGCTCTGTCTTTGCCATAGACAGATCTAAATAGGTCTATGGCACAATGGCATTTCAAGTATTGTTACAAGACCACACCAAACAAACAATAAGACTGTTTTTTTTTTTAGACACCACAAAGGTTTCCTTATAATGATGACTGGCTGATGAGCCAATTCAATGAGCCAAGAGCCAGTCTCTTAGAACTATGCGCAGAGCTGGTCCCAGGTTTAATGAGCCCAATGTGCAATTCCTTACAGGTCCTAACAACCTTTGGATGGGTCAACCCACCCATCCATAAGCTCAATCATGTCAGTCATATTGGGTGGCAAAATTAAATTGGCTAATTTGTACATCAGAGCTCCTTAAATGGTGAAGGAAGAGGCCACCATCAACGCACTGTATGCAGCAATGTCCAAATGTAATCAGAGCAAATGACTGCACTCCTCTTGCTATAAGAGCACCTAGTAAGAATTTCACCAATACAAAGTAAATAAATTATATAAATGAACAACTCATTTTACTTCCCTAACCCAAATAGCACACAGGACACAAGTAGCAATGATGCGCACTCTCTCATACACGCAGCATCACTGATCTGCTTAATGTGCGATGCTGCTGTCTACAGTGGTGTGAAAAAGTGTTTGCCCCCTTCCTCATTTCCTGTTCCTTTGCATGTTTGTCACACTTAAGTGTTTCGGAACATCAAACCAATTTAAACAATAGTCAAGGACAACACAAGTAAACACAAAATGCAATTTGTAAATGAAGGTGTTTATTATTAAAGGTG
>JAFFST010000055.1:0-12061 GCA_022414735.1 Noturus placidus | reverse complement strand
TATATATATAAAGCATTCATTTGTAAATTTATTTGTACTCCAAAATAAACATTATACAGGCAAAGTATTTCATGATTTACCTAATCAGCTTTCTTGTTTTTTTGGATGGGTTAACCAATTTGCCGACAGATATCTCAGCAAATAATCTAGAACTCTGAAAACAACGTTCCTCAAACACAAATCTCTACATTTCTATACAGTGCACAATATAATAAAAGGATTCAAGAATTTCATTCAATTCTTTGTGTGTAAAGGACAAGAACAAAAACCACCTCTGAATGCGCGGGATTTCTGATCCCTCAGATGTCTTAAAAAACATTCAAGTATCTGTAATGGATATCATGACATGGACTCACAAATACTTCGTTAATCCTTTGTCAGTCAACACCATTCACAGCTGCATCCACAAATACAAGTTAAGGCTTTACTATGCAAAGCAGAAGCCATACATCAATAAGGTCCAGAAGTGCAGCCAACTTCTCTGGGCTTGCTCTAATCTGAGATGGACAATAGCACAGTTATAACAGGTTCAACATTCCAAATAGTTTTGTATAAAACAGTCATTTTTTTGGGACCAAAGTGGAAAAGGACCATCCAAGCTATTATCAGCGTCAGGTCCAAAAGCCAGCAGATGTCATAATATGGAGGCATGTTAATGCCCATGGCATGGGTAACTTGCACATCTGTAAGGGCATCATTAATGCAAAAGATAAGTTAACATTATATGCTACCATCCAGTCGCCGTGTCTTCCAGTACAACATCAAACCACATTCTGAATGGATTACAAGTGCATGGCTACGTAAATAGAGAGTGCAGGTACTAGACTGGCCTTCACTGAGTCCTGACTTAACTCCAATTATGAATGTGTGGCGCATTATGAAGCACGAAATACAGTAATGAAGGCCCCATACAATTGTGCAGCTGAAGACCTGAATAAGAGAAACATTGGGGAAAATTCCACTTGCTAAACTTAAACATGCTTTATAACCCTTCCCAGACTGATGTATTTCAATCAGCTTCTTCCTCATCATTTCTGGAATTTCCTTTAATGTTGGCACAGTGTTTTACTGGCTAAGACCTTTCAAAAAACTTCATGCTATTAAAAAAGTTCTATTTAAGTGTTGATTTGACTGAACAGGGTTTGCAGTAATCAGGTCTGGCTGCGTCTAGTCCAGCTGAACACCATTATGAACGCAGTTTCAAAGATTTGGGGAATTAGAAACTATGGGGGCAAATACATTTTCACACAGGCCCAGTTGGTATTTGATAACGCTTTTGTTTCAATAAATTACATTATCATTTAAAAACTATATTTTGTGTTTACTCTAGTTGCCTTTATTTTAACTTAGATTTCGTTTAATTTCTGAAACAATTTAGCATGAGCTGTACACAAACAGAGGAAATCGGTTTTTGAAAACAAATACTTTTTCACAGCACTGTAAGTTTAGATTTAAGTGAAATTCTGACCTGGATTACTCTAATTAGGCACTAGTAGCACACAAAACAATTAATACTCTCTAATATCAACTGTAAGACAAATCTAGGCTTACAGTAAATTATACTAAATAAGCTACTTCACCAAACAAGTGCACTTGCCTTTAATGAGCACTTTAATAGCACTAATAGGGCGGCTGTGGCTCAGTCGGTAGAGCGGGTTGTCCACTAATCCACTAACCGTGGGGTTGGCGGTTCGAATCCCGGCCCGGGTGATCCCATGCCGAAGTGTCCTTGGGCAAGACACTGAACCCTAAGTTGCCCCCAATGGCAAGCTAGCACCTTGCATGGCAGCTCTGCTACCATTGGTGTGTGAATGTGCTCTCATTAGTAAGTCGCTTGTAAATGTAAAAATGTAAAAATGATATTTCTGTAAAAGCTGCTTTGAGACAATGTACCATTGTAAAAAGCGCTATACAAATTGATAAAATTATTAAATTAATTAGAATCTGAGAGTGGAAAATTAAGTCCTTTAATTTAAAACTTGCTTAATATTCCTTATTTCATTACTAATAGTGAGCAAAATTTTTTTTTAAATTAAATTAAATTTAAAAACACCCCAACATCTTCAAAAACCTTTGACTGGCAGTGAATACAAATATTTTTGTCTATTTTCTAGATCATCTACAGCCTTCAGGGACAGAGATGCCAGATAATTATGTAGCAGCTTGCATTAATAGACAGATAACTTAAAACTGTTTCAGCATTCCACCAATCTTTCATGAGATGGCAGAAATTGAAGCCAATAATTGAATAATATTTCTCATGCATATATTCTACCCACTTATACCAGTAACCTAATCAGCACTGCACCATCATGCAGAGAGCATTCGCTGTCGTCACAGAGAATCTCAGTAACACCAGAGGACACATCATCACAAGTTGAACTCAGGTTTTTAATCTTCTGACTGGCTTGCACAACTCACATCCAAGTTCATGAGGGAAATATGTTTGCACTTCAAGATGCAGATACGCGTTGCATAAACGCTCAGTGATGAAGCAATGCTCAACTTTCACCACACTATGCTGAACTGTCATGTTCTCTCTTCGTGCCTTGACAATAAATCAAAATAAATCATGCAGATCTGGCACGTCTTGCATTGCTGATGGAAAGATTGACTGATTGTTGTGTTCCTGTTTGCCAATCTTTCTTCTGAAATCTTATACTTTGAACTGGATGTTTCCCCAGACATCTAGAGTGGGGAAAACAAGTTGTAATACCCTCTCAATTAAATAACTGTATAACAGTTAAGGAAATACTGTAAATGTGGATTGAGAATCAGGATTGCCCAAAAGTGAACTTCACAGACAAGGAAGTAGTTTTTTTATTTTATAATTTTTTTAAAGAAAAGATTTGAGTCACTGTGATGCCAGGAAAAGAAAACAAACATGATTCAGCTATTAATGTCATTGCCCATATCCAAAGAAGTATTTTATGCACAGTAAACTCTTTTATACATTCATTCAAACAAAGATATCTAACAAGTTCCAGCATGTGAACCTTAGAGTGTCCTTACACAACGTTGTGTAACTAACAGATTTTTCTTAACGTGGCGGAGATTTTGCAAGAGATTCAAGGAAAGCCTTGCATCACAACCCAGTCATAGCCAACGTGAAAAATAGGCCGAATCTAGATACAGCACATATTTGGAAAGGGTAAAAAAAAAAAAAAAAAAAAAAAACACAAACAAAAAAAAAAAACACAGGGTACAAAGAATAAGATTGCTGTCTCGACATGTTAGTGAAAGCATGATATATCGTTAGGACGGTTGACCTGGAGTTTTGCCCTGAGCTGTTTGAAAATCTTCTGTATGGCCCAGTCAGCGAGACGATTATAACATATTGCATTCCCAGAACTGTTTAAAGGCAGCCAAGAAACCGGCGAGTGTCACCTCTGAGAATGTCAGATGTGCAGTTCTGAGGAAGGACAGCTCTTGGAACTAAACTTAATCAGCACAAACCTTAACCAGTTAACGCTCTGGGCTCAGACATGTGACATGGAGCTCACTAATGCCACATTAGTTCCCAGTGATATCTTTGGGCTCCTTGGGGCTCTAAGATCTTACAGGGGTCCCTTAGACAGGTGGAAAGTACATTTACACTCACACACATGGATGTAAGAAGGAAAGGAAATGCTGTCAGGAAATGAAACAGACTTCTATTTAGGTGTTTCAACACCTTGTTTAAAAAAAAAATCTAAAGGCACTAGTCTGAGCAGAACATATGTGAAGGCCATGCATTCCTTTTTACGAACAGGTGATGTCATATAGCGTCTGTTCCTGTGCATTCACATACACAAACACGGCTCAGAATACAAAAAGCCTGGATTTCACTTCACCCATTCCTTATTACACAAGAAGCTTATCCCATCAGAGCATGCTGAAATCCAGAGCTCTAAAAAAGACAGCGTAGAGTGTATATCTGTTTGATATACTGTGAGCTCGCATATATCTCCAGTCACTTTATTACTTGTTATGACTTGTTTGGTTATAGACTCAAAATACAATTTAGCGTAAACGTGGGTCAGCAGATGTTTAACAAAAAAAAAAAAAAGGAAATCATTGCATAAATTAAATAGTCATTATAAATCATAACATTCATTTTAAAAAAGTTGAAATTTTATGTAATGTTGTCATGAGACCACACATCTGAACTGAGCACGTTATTACAGTTATGTATAAACCTCGTAAAACAAATGAAAAACAAGTCTTCTGTACAAAATAAAAGTCTTTATATAACGACTTGCCCACTGACTTTTTCCCAGGTTTAAATTATATTCCACACATGATATATTAACTTGAGAGACAAACCATTATAAACTATGTATGACCTGCTCCTATATTAGCCATGCAGACCGGGTCAGATTGTAAATGATGTAATAGATCTTCATGGTCCCTAGCGTATGAGCTCTCTGAAGCACATTTAACGTGATGAAAGCTGCTGGGATGGATGTCTGCTCATCCCAGATGTTAAGATGATTTGGGAAAAATGGTCGACCATTCCTTAAAGTAATGTTCCGTGGCTGTATCATTCCATCTTTATGGGAGAATATAAAATACTCAATGCCCCATTAAACATCAGAGACAGTTCGCAACGTTGGAGTTCACATCGCATTTTCTCCCACCACTTTTTCTCGCACCAAGTTAAACAGATTTTTTTTTATGCTGTGTCACATGGATTTGGCCCACTTTTAAAAGGTTGTAATCACCACCCAACTGCATATATCTATTTTTGGACTCCACTCAACCAGTACTTGTTTATATTTTGACCCCTTTCTTCCTAGCCTCTCTCTTGTAACAAAGCTGTTTGTAACATTTAGTTAACTTGTCTAATGTCTTGATGCAATTTTATCTGCTCCTTTTCATTAATGAGCTGGGTCAAATTTTGGGCCAATAATTTTGATAAACTTCACCGAACAGGTTTTTTATGTGTATGTGTACTTTTTCTTCTGGAACAACATTATTGTGTAAACTGCATAAATAGACCGTGAAGTTCCAGTTACAAGGCCACCATCATAACATGACCTATGCAGACAGATGTTTAAATTAATAATAATAATGATACTACTACTACTAATAGTTATTATTATTATTATTATTATTATTATTATTATTATTATTATTATTATCATCCACATAAAACATTCAGTCAAAATGTATTTATGGTAAATCACTTTAATGAAACAATCTACAATAATTAAATCAGAGGTTCCCAAACTTTTTGCCCAAATGACCCCAAATGGACATTATGAATTTTGTACGACCAAGCCCACTGTACTTTTTAAAAATTTTATTAATATTTTTAAATTAAATATTCAATTCAATAAATGATTAAAAACCAAACGGATATTCCCTGCACTGACAGTTCAGTATAGTAGGAAGTGTTGTGTTGTTATAAGAAAATCCATGCTGGGGGTGAGATACGGCTCAATGCGAAGCTGAGGAGGCTGGTTTATACTTGGAAGATGATTTTGCATGCACATGCAGAAGCAACACAATCAGCATCGTTTACATACATGTTTGTGTATCTTATGTACTTTCAGAAGATTTAAAAGCAACACTCACTGAAGTTGGCACATCAGAACCAAAACACCCCAGTTCGGCAGGTTCCCAAGTTGAACTATAAAATGTTTTGTAATTATGCACAGTGACATTAAAAACACTCTTAACGACCTCTTTCTCTCTTAAAATTTGCCACTGACCTCAAGATTACTCTCATGGGCTGTATGTCAAATCAAAAACACCGACCTTACATTCAAAAGCATTTACTAATCTAGAAAATCCAGAAGGCTGGTACCCAAAACAGAACAGTAGGGTTAAAGCCTACATGAGATTTTTAAAATTCAAACACTGCCTGTAAACACTGGTTAGTGTTCGTGCCCAATAATGGTCCATAGGTATGTGAGTTAAGACACAACGTTGTTCATCTACCTCTGTGTTTAACAGAGGTAGATGGACAGGGAAATTTGTCCACTTTGATTTCCGGTCAACAAAGTGAAAAGAACTACAATAACAATTTTATTTTAAATGTGGCTTGTCTTAATGTGATCCCACTAACGTTTCAAAACAAAATCTGTTTTCAATTCTATTATTAAATAATATTATATGAATGAAACCAAAGAGATGATTGTGAGTTTCTGTCACAATTCCATTAGTAAAATCAAGTGACCTCTGGCTTGGGAAACCCTGCAATAATGAACAAAATAAAAGACCCCAAAACTGTATTTTCAGATTTAGAAACCCTTATTAAAAAATTTTCTCTGGAACACTATTCTACACTATAGGGACAATATATGAAAAAACTGAGGGACTAACAATAGGCCTGCTTGAGGTGCTCAGGATGGACTATACTGCTTCAGGAGATCAGTAAGAAACCCGGAGCTAAACCATTCAGAGCTTTAAAACATCATAAGACGGATTTTGTAGTCACTTAACATGGAAGTCCATGTAGATTGAATATCACTCTGGTTATGTGTTTCGAGGTCCTATTCCTGGTAAGGACGGAGCTACATTCTCAACTGGCTGAAGCTTACTTAGAGAGCCAGCATGGCTGCCAGCCAGAATCGTTATCTATTATTATCTTTCACCCATCAGTTTCAGGAAAAAAAATGAAAACAAGAGCTCAATAGCCAAGTATTGTCTTAATTGGTATTTTCTGAGGTAAAGTCACAGGACTCACTATTCCTCAGGCTTAAAATAAAGCTATCTAGTCCTGTCTCAACCAGTAGCACTTTGTAACAGCCTTTGCATTCTGATAATCTTTTGCCTTAGTGTGACAAAGCAAGAAAGAAGGAGTTTGGCCCCTGAAAAAAAAACCCCAAAAGACAACTATTGCTGTTTGCCTTAGAAAAATTTGTTAAGATCTGATTAGATTAGAGGTGCTATAGGCAGATGAGAAGCTTCCAAATGCAAGTTCGAACAATGATCGCTCAGGTTCATCAGGAGTGTGATCAGTTCTGTTTTCACATCAAGATACATTTTTATTTCTGATTTCTTTCATATTGTTTGGGTCAAAATATTATTATTACTTAATTTTATTATTATTATAATTATGAGTTTAAGCGTTTTACAATGCCCAGTGGAACCGCAGTTAACAAGTCTCGCAAGACAGACCTCAAGCTTTGCTAGAGAGTATGGTAAGATTTGTCAATTCATGTGGCCAAAACTACATACGTTCACAGACTGAAATTCCAGACAACCAACCACAGACTTTCATACAAAATTCTTGAATAAGACAGGATTCCAAAGAGCTTTTTTCAGTCCCGTCACAAAACCCTGCTCATTGTAACACTGAAATCCAGTGCAGGAAACTACATATACACTGACGTACAAAGATCCAGTTGTGGCTTTCAAAATCCTGAAGTCTGTGGCCAGAAAAGCATTCCAAACACAGGGGATATGCAATGTCTAATACTCACCTAAAAGGCAAGGTCACTGAAAACTACACTTAATCAAACAGAGAGCAATAAGATCACGGAATACATGTCTTGTAAAGCACATTCACTGACCGGTTGCATTTAAATCCTAGTTGGAGTTGTGATGTTACAAATGAAATTTAAAGATTCAATTAAGATAAACGCTCAGGAGGTCTCTACATTGCCGCCACAGCAAGTAAAGACTTCTGTCTCAACAGTTTCAGACTGACCGAGAATTAAAAATGACAGTCTCTGAAATTAGAACCAGAGTTTCATTTCCACGAATCTGGACAAACTTGCAGAAGTGTGACCACAGAAATATGTCAAGCCTAATAAAGGAACATTTCTATTTCTCTCCTAGTCACATGGATAACAAGGAATTCATTCAGAACCCGGAGAGTGGGTTTGCAAATAGAGGTCTTGCACATTCTAATACAGTATCAAGCTTGAGAGAGCGAGCGAGCGAGCGAGAGAGAGAGCGAGCGAGTGAGAGAGAGAGGGGGTGATCTGTTCAGCTATTGTACACGAAGAAAGGATGACGAAATAAATTCACATCTGCACTCTCTCAGATATATTATCTCATCAGTTCTGGCAACTCAGAACCTGCAGACTATTCCTCAGAAGGGTGTGAGTTCATTGAAAGCAACGCATAATAGATATGTTATTTCAAAATACCACAGGTGGACAACTACCGAGAAGCCACTCTTTTTATTCAGAAGCAAATCAGAAGATAAAACTAAATTTTGCATTCAACTAATTATTATTATTCCATTGTTTATTCAGACATGAATTTGACATCTCCAAGTACACTACCAGTCAAAAGTGACACATGACTGAAATGTATCTCATGATCTTAAAAACCTTTTGATCTGAAGGTGTATGATTAAATGTTTGAAATCAGTGTTGTAGACAAAAATATAATTGTGCCAACATATTCGTTTCTTCAATTAGAAAACTAACATTTTATATACAAAAAATATATTTTTTTGTATGACTTGAAGTGAAATTTTCTGAAAAGCAGCCAAGAAGTGTCCAGCGTAGGTGTGAACTCCTTTTAATACTGTTTAAAAAGCATCTCAGGGAGATTCCTCTAGCAATCGGTTGAGAAAATGCCTAGAATCCATTTCTGGAAATTCTAAGCAAAAATGGTGTCTTCCCTGAAGATGCTACAATATTAAATTATTTTGATTTATTTTGGATTTTTTATCACAACATAATTCCCATAGTTTCATTTGTGTTACTCCAGAGTTTTGATGACTTTATTATTATTCTAAAATGTGGGGAAAAAAAATAAAATAAAGAATGAGTGTGTCTAAACTTTTGATGGGTAGTATATATATTGATAAAACTCAAGTCTATTTTGTCTCATTTGTAAAAATATATATACATTTTGGTTACCAAATTCAAGGTTAGAGGATGGGGGAGAGGATCAGAGAAGGTAAGGCATAGAAAAGGTTTAAAAAAAAAAAATAAATAAATAAAAAGCAGAGCAGAGCTCCTAATCAGTCAAAGGAGACAGAATAGTATGACATACTTGGTAATTGTTTAATGGTAATGACTATAAAACTTTGTTTGCTACAATGCCAATTCTGAAAAAGTTGGTACAGTATGCAAACTGAAAAAACAAATAAAAATAGTTCTCTGAAAACTCAATTCACCCTGTACTATACTGAAAACACATTATTAACACATTATTGATGTTTTACTTTGTGAATTTATTTTTGAAAACTTACACATTTAAAATCTGATTACAACACACTCCAAAAACTTTGGGACAGTCGACTGTTTCCCACTGTATAACATCACATTTTCCTTTAATAACACTTATTTAGCATTGGGCGCTGAAGTTGGTTAAGTTTAACAAGCGGAATTTTCCCCATTCATCCATTCTGCCTTTCTACAGCTGCGCAACTGTATGGGACCTTCGTTGCTTTATTTTGCGCTTCATAACGCACCACACATTCTCAATCGGATACAGGTCAGGACTGCAGGCAGGCCATGCTAGCACCCACATTCTCTGCTTATGCAACCATGCGCTTGTAAATACGGGAAGAATGTGGTTTGGTGTTGTCCTGTTCTGGATGGCAGCATATGTTGCTCCAAAATGTGTACAAATCTTTCTGCATTACTGCTGCCCTAACATATGTGCTACTTACCCATGCCATGGGCACTGACACACCTCCTTACCATGACAGAAGCTGGCTTTTTGACCAGCTGCTGAGAACAGCTTGGATGGTCCTTTTCTTCTTTGTCCAGGAGAACACAATGGTTGTTAGGTCTAAAAACTATTTGAAATGTTGACTCATCTGACCACAAAACATGATTCCAGTGTGTTACTGTCCATCTCAGAAGAGACAGAGCCCAGAGAAGTCGGCGGCACTTCTGGACAAGCCTTAACTTGCATCTGTGGATGCAGCAGTGAATGGTGTTGACTGACAACAGTTTACTAAAATATTCCTGAGCCCATGTCAGGATATCCATTACAGACCCATGACAGACCCCAGGGATCGAAGATCACACGCATTCAGAAGTGGTTTTCGGCCATGCCCTTTACGCACGGAGATATGACCGGATTCCTTGAATCTTTTAATTATATTGTGCCCTGTAGAAGGTGAAATGCCCAAAAGTCTACAGATTTGTTATTGGGGAATGTTGTTCTCAAAGTGTTGGATTATTCGCTGACGCATCTGTTGGCAGATTGGCGAGCCTCGACTGTAATCTAATTACATTTATAAATCATTCTGCTTTGTTTTTATTAGCATTTTCCATACTGTCCTAACATTTTTGGAATTAACGTTGTATTATAGACCAAGAAAAAAAAAAAACAATTCAGGACTCAAGTTGCCACTCCACCACTCTCAGGTTTACTTTAGACGTTGTTGTTCTCGTTATTTTCAGAATTTATAAGTAGACAAATCTACTAGATCACTAGAGTCAATTTAAATCAGGTAGAATGTAACTGACCGGAACAGCTAACTCAGACCTAGCTTTTTTAAGCCTATAAAATAACATCAAACCACACTGAAAAGGCTCAGCTCTCCTGTATCCATCCTCACATACAATACCCTCCATAATTCTCCATAAATCAATACCCTCCACGAATTCATAAATGGTATTAGTCATAAAAAAATATCCACAAATAAGCAAAAGCATCACATACAATAATGCAATCCAACATCAGGAGAAACAATTTATCTCTGGTACAACAAAAACAAATTCATTAGAACCACCTTTTTTAATAGTAAAAATATTTTCTCTCAAAAAAGTACCAAAACATATTTTCATTTCCATTTATGGCATTTGTCAGACGTCCGTATCCAGATACTGCATCACTATGCAATGGACCAAGTATTGTCAGTCTAAAAATCTCTGTTCGGGAGGTAATAATATTTACCCACCTACGGGATGTTTATTTAAAGTGCACCTATTATGGTTTTGAAAAATTCCTAATTTTGTTTTAGAGGTCTCATATAATTGATTTAAATGCATCCAAAGTCAAAAAACACTTTAATGTGCTAATAATTTAAATTGTAGCATTCATAAATTATGATTAGCGAAAAGGAAGCGTAGAAAACTGTTAACAAAGAACGCTATTTATTTGAAAATCATGTTACATTTTTGCCACCGTGATCACCATTTTCAGAGCATTTTTCTTCTCTCTCATTGTACATACATGTTCGTTTCATGAAAAGTTACATCCAACATGTTTGGCACAAATTTAATTGAGTCCAAAATCAAACTCTCTGGTCATGCACACCATCAGCATATTGAAGACAAAAAGGAAACTGCATACAAAAGAACCCGTGATCCACTGTAAAATATGGAGGTGGATCAGTGATGCTTTGAGGCCTAAGACATTTAGACTGAAAATCTGGTTGCCTCTGCCGTGAGTTAGACTTGGCCGTAGGTAAATCTTTCAACAAGAGGATAAAAACATGCTCCCAAATTAACCAAAAAATGCTTAAACATACAAAGTCAATGTCTAGCAATGACCTTGGTAGTCTTTGGGTTTGAAATGAACTGAAAATCTGCAGTCTGATTTGAAGATGGAAGTCAACCTGCACAAACCAAAGAATACAAAGGAGCATAAAATGTGCTGTAAGGAGGAATGGATCAAATGCACCAATAACTTGCAAACATAACAGGAAACTCATTGCTGTTAATCTCTCCAGAACAGGCATCACAAAATATTACTTGAATGTATTATTCTTTTTATATGATCCTTTTCATGAAGGTTGCCAATAATTCTAGAGCGCGCTGTTCATGTCCCATGTTCCCCAGGCATGCGAGCAGATGATGGCCAAGCCCATGGTCTGAACCTACTCTCATCATGCCAACCATACTTAGGCCTCAATATGAATGCCAAGCTACTGGGAGAGAGGCTTTTGTTACCAAGATGCTGGCAGAAGTAGCAATGACACCATGTTAAAGTCATTTATGCTCTCAAGTTCCTAACAGATATGCCCATACTAGACACGTTACCACGCCAGACTATGGAAACATTACGACAAGCTGCTCACTCATAAATGCATTGAACTGTTCGACCTTTTGCCACATTTCAGGCCTCAAACATAAAGATATAAAACTGTAATTTTTTGTGAAGAATCAACAACAGGTGGGACACAATCATGAAGTGGAACGAAATTTATTGG
>JAFFST010000053.1:0-11059 GCA_022414735.1 Noturus placidus | reverse complement strand
TATTTCTTATCTTAGAGATATTTCTGAGATGAAAGAAGGCTACCCTAGTAATATAGTAATGAACCTCTGCCCGTCTTTACTTCTGAAAGACTGCCTCTGTAAGATACTCTTTTTTTATACCCAATCATGTTACTGACCTGTTTCCAATTAACCTCCAGCTGATTCTTTTTAGTAACACTTACATTTCCAGCCTTTTATTGCCCCGTCCCAGCTTTTTTGAGACGTGTTGCCACCATTAAATTAAAAACGGCCCTATTTTTTTTTCTTAAAATGGAACATTTACTCAGTTTGAACATTTTGATATGTATTCTATGTTCTATTGTGAAGAACATATGGGTTTATGAGATTTTCAAATCATTGCATTCTGTTTACAGAGCGTCCTAACTTTTTTAGAGTTGAGGTATTGTACATAATTCATAATCGATGATCGTTTGTGGCACAAGAAGCTCAAATTTCATTGGACAATGTGGAGCAGTGCGGTAAGGTCACAGTCTGATTCATGAATAAGTTGAAAACTACATAGTCAGTCTGTTTTCAGTTTTTTAACAACGGTGAAATGGTTAAAAGATAAAAAAAAAAAGACGCTCGTATCGTTCTTTCCAGTTATTTGAAAGTCGAATTAATGGTAAGTACTGTTCAGTTTACTGTTACTTGTACTGCATCTTGTATTGAGTTACCATTTGATGAATTGACCATAGTTGCTCAAATGAAGTCAGAGTGCCACCTACAGGCCTTATGTGATGTGCAGGTTATTAGGTCAAGAAGAACACGCAAACTGTGAAATCCCCTATAGTACATGACCACTTTTTTTTTTATATATAATTATGCAATAATTGTAAAGATAATAGCTAGAGTAATAAGAAGACATATATAAAAACGTCAAAAAATATGTTAACATTTCTGTGGCTCAATTATCATTAATCTTTTAAAATCATAAATCAAGCACGGTTGGCTCTATTGTTATGAAATGGAATTGGCACAACCGTGGCTCTGTCTAGAGGAGACTGTCTACCAAAAGTGCAGCAACCGAGAAGCTGTGGGTACCTCTGAAGGAGCTTGAGAGTTCCACAGCTCCGATATTGGAGAATCTGTTTTCAGGATAGCCATAACCTGGGCACACTTTCCACAACGCTGGGAGCATGTTCAATTTTCCAGAAATGCATGTTGGAGACTCAACAAACATGCATGAAAGAGAACCCACAAATGGTTATTGGGAAACCAGCTGTGCTCATCACTCGGTGGCGCTGAAGCATGGTGGTGGTAGCACTGAAAAGTTACACAAGCAACAACTTATTGAATTAAGCTTAAATATTCTTTGTGACACAGTTGAAAGAAAATGTTACTATTATTTTAACTTTGATCTAGTGATGGCAAAGTGACATGCAAGTGTGCAAACCAGTTGACCGTAATAGTGCTAGTTAGTTTTTGCAAAATGACCAGAAACAACAAGACGAGAGCCCATACTGGAACAAACACACACATTCAGCATCCTTACTTTGATTAACCTTATTATTTTTCTGTTTAGATTTTTTTTCTCTCGCTTTATCATTGCGATATTCAAAACTTGTTGATCACGTATCACATTTTTGACCATTTAGTACAATAAAATATGTTTAAGCGGAATGTCACTCATTGCATGTGTTATTTATTTGATTGACTCACTTTTACCCGTTGTCCTGATGATTTCCTGACGTCTGCCAGTAACACCTCACACTCTACTTTATTGGATTTAATGAAAAACTGTTTTGAACACCAAGCAGACAGTTAGTCTGAATTTCCCCTGTGACGTTTGTATCTTTTGACCTGTAGTTACAGCTATGACCTGAGCCACTCTCTTCAGTATAACATCACTCTTCTCCAAACACCATATGATCATGGAGAAAACGAGGAGCTCCACACCAGCGGCAGCAGCAAACAGGACAGTTTTGATATCTTTGAGGATGAAGGCCTTCCTACGCAAGGTCAGTCGATCTGTCTGTTTTGTTAAAATTCATTAGTTCACGTTTAATATTGGGGTAAATAGTAAACGGTCTGCATTTATGTAGTGCCTTTTAACCTTAGCATTTCTTCAAAGCTGTTTCACATTCCCCCATTCACACACACATTCACACCAATGACCGCAGAAAAGGCGCCTTTCGTGTGTGTCATCGGAGCACCATGTGGGCCGGGAATCGAACTGCCAACCCTATGATTAGTGGACAGCCCGCTCTACCACCTGATCCGCCCCGTAAAACGGCTGTGGCTCAGTCGGTAGAGCGGGTTGTCCACTAATCCACTAATCGTAGAGTTGTCGGTTCGAATCCCGGCCCGGGTGATCCCATGCCGAAGTGTCCTTGGGCAAGACACTGAACCCTAAGTTGCCCCCAATGGCAAGCTAGCACCTTGCATGCAGCTCTGCTACCATTGGTGTGTGTGTGTGTCTCATTTGTAAGTCGCTTTGGATAAAAGCTAAATGAATAAATGTAAATGTAAAACGTCCGTGAAACCAGTTAGTTCCTGTTATCGCTTGTGTTATAACCATCACTTCCTTGTTTTCTCTTGAAATTCACAAGACATAAACGAGCAAGTGCAACATGCTCTGTCCTGAAGTATTTCCCGTGGCAGAAAAAAAGGGACAGCTTGACTGTTACAAATCACTGATGCTAGAGACTCCTTTCAAAAATGCTAAAAAGCATCTCCTTCACTTTGTTCAATAACAACATGCCATTACTATAGAATCCATAACGTACTAGAATGTTCGCATTAACACCTAAACCTGTAGTTTGCACTATTGTCCGAGCTCCTGTTCTCGAAAAACTAATCAGCGTTGATCAGATTGAAGAATTTGCATCTTGATCTTGTTTCTCCATGTGTCTGTTTATAACACACACATACGCTATAAGTGCACATTTTGTGTACGAATCTGATTGTGTGTCTGTTTTCATTCCAGTGGTAAACGGCTTGAAGAATGAACCCTATGCTAAATATGTGTGGAACAGTCGTCTGATGGACAAAGTAAAGGATACAGTGCATCCAGACTGGCTCCTGTACATCATCCATGGCTTCTGCGGCCAGTCTAGTATCCTTGCACGTGTGTGTGTGTGTGTGTGTGTGTGTGTGTGTGTGTGTGTGTGTGTGTGTGTGTGTGTGTGCTCATGTGCATGCGTACCTGATTCATCTGTCTATTTGTGATGTGGAATTCTTGAATGGATAAAATTAGACTTTTTAAATTTAGATACAATTACTTGGCTTTTACAATGCTGCCATTGACCTTCACCTTGTCTTTCTGTTTTTCTCACTCTGTCTGTCTCTTTGCTTGGTTTATAAGCTGTATCAGCACATTGCTTTTTTTTTCTCTCTCAGTCCTTTTTGTTCAAACTATTCTAGTCTAACCGTCTTCCCTCACGCTATCTTTTTCTGTCCGACCCTGTGTCTGGTGCTTTGAACTTCCTGTAGACAAGCGAGGTCCACGGTGAGCCTCCAAGGCTTCAATGGAGTCCCTTTTTGCTTTTTCTTTGCCGATGTGTAGTGTACCATGACAAAACCTTGTAGATGCCGTGTCTCTGGCATGATACAGAGCAGTTGGGCCACATTTGGTATGAAGTTCGATTGCTGCATATATATATATTATACTGTATATGATTTGAAAATGATACGTGACTTACAGACTCGGGACTCTTTTGACCTACAGTAACAATTAAAAATGTCAAATCTTCTTCGATCTGGTCATAAATTGGATTTTCTCTTTCTCACCGTCATTTTCACATACGTAGGTGTATGGAGCGAGTCGAACATCGTGAAATAAACATAACGTGTCCTTTGGCTTTGACCGCCCCTCTAAAGAGATTAAAATCCTCTGTGTGAAACCATGCCAAAACACACTTTCCACTATGTTTTTTTTTTAAAACTGTTTATTCATTTTGGTTTTTTGAATATTCTAGTGTACTCATGTGAATATGTATATGCATGTTCTCAGTGGCGTAACATACTGGACCGGGGCTAATATATATTATATAATAATATAATTTAGGGCGGCTGTGGCTCAGTTGGTAGAGCGGGTTGTCCACTAATCCACTAACCGTAGGGTTGGTGGTTCGAATCCCGGCCCGGGTGATCCCATGCCGAAGTGTCCTTGGGCAAGACACTGAACCCTAAGTTGCCCCCAATGGCAAGCTGGCAGCTCTGCTACCATTGGTGTGTGAATGTGGTCTCATTAGTAAGTTGCTTGTAAATGTAAAAATGATATTTCTGTAAAGCTGCTTTGAGACAATGTACCATTGTAAAAAGCGCTATACAAATTGATAATTATTTAATTATTTATTAATATCGAAGGTGTTTAGTGGGACTCTAGGAGTTTTTTTTTCCATGCAGATGCTCTCATATTATGTTTAGGGGAATAAGAGTGCCTATTCTAGAGCCAGGATTCAAGAGAAATCTGTTGTTGTTGTTGTTGAGCAAAACAGTTTTGCGCTTAGTGATAAGGGCTTGAGTTCCACGTCCTTCGTCCCCTTGCTTACACCTAAGACAAGGTACCTCCATCTTTGCTAGTAAGGCGGTTGGTGGGTAGAAATTGGCAGACGACCGAATTGGGGAGAAAAATGGGAATAAAAAAAGGGTCAACTAGATTTGATCAACTGCAGCTCTGTACTCTGTAAATAAAAACAAAAACACAACCTTTTCAAGTCTATGTGCAAGTGTGTTTACTTAACTCTAAGTTTCAGAATTGTTGATCTATGGACGTCCGGTTTACGTCACTCTGATCGCTCGGCGTTCCAGCCGTTTTGCTGGAACTCGCTTCCTGAAGAGGGGAGCCAACTGTGAGGTACACATTTTACACTCAACTCGGGAATTACTGGCACCCTTTAAGAGAATAGACCAAAAAGAGTGGATAGAAATATTCTTCTTTAATAAATATGATTGGATTTTCTCACAAAAAAAACATAATTTTGTGAAAATGTTAAAGAAGAAAAAAAAAAAAAAAGCCTTTCGGTGTTCTTGAGAAGATTATTATTTTTATTTGTTCAAGAACACCATCAACAGGGGACTGGAATGTTGATGGATATTTGTGGGCTGTTTTGGAGACTAATGATCCTGTTACGGAGATTGATAGAATCATGTTAGACTCACCTCTGCATTTTGTCGAGTACCTGGTTGCCTCTACCTGGAGGTTAAGACACCACTGAAAACCTGGACTAAAGAGGGCCACTAAAAACCACTTAAAAACCACAAGATGGCTTTGGACCTCAATTCATATGAACAGTTATGCTATGATTGCTTTAGGACTGAAATAGCCACTAACAGTTTTGCACTCAAGTCTCCATCAGTGAACAGTGGAGATGTTCAACAAAACAGACTTCATGTATAAACTGTAATGAATTTCCTGGCAACACAGCTGCACTATTTGACCATGTAGTATTAGCACATTTATAGAAGGGATTTATTTATAATCACACTATCCGTTGTTACCCAGATGAGGATAGGTTCCCTTTTGAGTCTGGTTCTTCTCAAGGTTTCTTCCTTCAAACATCTCAGGGAGTTTTCCTTGCCACAGTGGCCTCTGGCTTGCTCATTAGGGATAAATTCCTATCCCGAATTTATATATTTCTGTAAGGCTGCTTTGGGACAATGTCCATTGTTATAAGTGCTATACAAATAAAACTGAATTGAATTTAAATTTCCTGAATGACTAGAAAGGGTAGTGTGCAAGTGGTCTTCAAACTTGTTAGGTGGCGTTATACAGTATATAGGAAGAACATTAGAGCTGTTACACTACATTATACTATAGAGACTAGGGTTGCCAATAGTTTTGAAATCGGCTGAGCATTTGTGTAAGCTCAAAATATTGTGTGTATCCATAAATCGTGCAAATAATTCTGGAATTTTGCTGATACAAAGTTTTCTTTGATGTTTTCTGTTTTTATCTATTATTTTTTTAATTAACCTCTGTAATCTGGGATAATGTGCTGAGTTCCTAGCTCCACAATATGTACCCAGTTCCCAGATTTCATAGCCGAGAAAATTTTTTCCTAGAATCCTTGGTCATAACTGGTCATTTTTTAAGGATAATTCTGAAGCAGTTGCATAGCACAGTGTTGTGTGTGTGTGTGTGTGTGTCCTTTTGAAGGGTGACGTGGCAAATGAAGTGGAGACTGAGCAGATCATCCACGATGCCTCAGTAATGTCGTATTCAGCGGGAAGCTACTCGTCCTATGTGCAGGTGCGAGGCTCCGTGCCCCTCTACTGGTCTCAGGACATCTCCACCATGATGCCCAAACCACCCATACGATGTAAGAGCATTACACAGTATCTATATGTGGTTTAGTATTATACAATACACTACTGGCTATTGTTTTTTAGTGTATTAACTTTTTTAGTGACATAGGAAATCTTTCCTATGTCACTTAAAAAAAAACAACTTAAGAACAGCTTTACCTCGGACTGTTACACAGCCCTAACACGCTTAATCATTTCGAACATGAGAAATAAAAACATTTCAACAATTAGACATGTTTTTTAATCGGTTTATGTGCAGAGTCCGCCGTACAAGCTGTAAGTACAGTCTAAGCACGTCTAAGCTGTAAGTACAGTTGAGGTCGTAAGTTTGCATAAGTTTACATACCCCTTGCAGAATCTGCAAAAAAGAGGAATCATAAAAATTTCATTTAGATTTTTATTTACTACAATAAGCTATTTCACATGACACAATACTAACTGAATTTACACAAATGAACCAGTTCAAAAGTTTACATACGCTTGCTTATTAATACTGTGTGTCGTTACCTGGATGATCAACGACTGTGTTTGTAAACTTAGTATGTAAACTTATGTGAACTTACGACCTCAACTGTACTAACAGCTTAGACGTACTTAGACTGTACTTACAGCTTGTACGGCGGACTCTGCACATAAACTGATTAAAAACGTCTAATTGTTGAATTGTTTTTATTTCTCATGTTCGAAATGATTAAGCGTGTCAGGGCTGTGTAACAGTATGAGGTAAAGCTGTTCTTAAGTTTTTTTTTTTTAAGTGACACAGGAAAGATTTATAGACAGAGTGATTTGCAGTTTCTCTTTGGTATAGAAAGCTGCATTTTTGATAGAAAAGATAAATGGTTGGTGAGGGGATGCTTTACCATAAGCTATAAAAGGAACTAACTTCATTTTTTTTTCTTTAATGGAATTAAAATAAGTCTTAGCCACCCTATTTCTATTGTTTAGTGCAACTTTTGTTATATGTTTTATTTTATGACTTCTGTATTAGCACAGAAAACATTCCTATACTTTTCCGACAAAAGATGAGACGCTACAGAAAAATGTTTCTATGTTAGTAAAGAAAGCTGTAACGTGGTAGTAAAGAAAGCTGTAACCGAACTCGCGGCCACCGTGCCGGCGTGGGCTACAGATCCCAGCGAACTCCACGCTCAAGTTTACCGGAGTACTGAGTGAAATCACCTGCGCCGCCCAAGGTTATAAAAGACCTCATTAACAACAACGCGGCGCGAAGTAAACGCTCAGCAGATCCGTCTCTGTCATATGCCAAGCCGTTCATATTGGATTGTTATATTGGTTAAGGATTGTATTCGTTTCTCGACTATGATTTTGCCTACGCCCTTGTTTACCTGTTTGTCTGATCCTTTGACGAAGCTCACGTCATTGTTTTTGCTTCTCGTTCTCCTCTCGCTGCCTGGATTACTCGTCCGTGCTTGTCTACGCTCTGGTACCGTAACAGATTACTTCGCCTACTATGGAGGCAGCGGACGCCTCGGATATTTCGTGTCTCGTGTTCAAGCAAAACCGCACGCTGGCGGTCTATCGGGACGCGATATCCGCGTTACAGGCTGAAGTTGCGCAATTGCGCGCGTCCATGATGCCCACACCCATCCCAGCGGCGCTCGTTCCGCCTGATAATCCGGGGTACATTCAACCAGCGTCGGCGGCGCACGCTCCTCCATCGGCTGCACACATTCCAGCCAGGAACCCGCCTCTGCCCACGCCAGAAAGATATGCTGGAGAGCCCGAGCAAGGGCTTCATGCTGCAGTGCATGCTATTTTTCGAGAGCCACCCAGAGATGCCAGAAGTCCGTAAACTAACCCATTTCATGGAATTACTTTCCGGTCCAGCCCTGGCTTGGGCCACGGCGGAGTGGGAGCGAGGAGGAGCTGTCAGACCCTCACTGGACGATTTCCTCGCCCATTTCCAGCGCGCCTTCAACCATTCTCCGGACGGCTGGGAGACGGGTGACGAGCTCATGCAGCTTCAGCAGGGTTCCCACTAGTGAGAGAGTATGCACTGGAATTCCGCACTATCGCCACTCGGAGTGGTTGGAATGAGCCTGCCCTTAAGAACGCGTTCCGTCGCGGCCTGGCACCGGAGCTACTGCAGGAGTTAGCTTGTCGTGGGGAGCAGCTCACCTTTGATGGCCTGGTGGATCTGACCATCCGCCTGGACCGCCTACGCCTCTCCAACCGTTCCTTGCCGCGTATGACATCGTCAGCGGAGCTCGACGGCCTGAGCAAACCCATGCAGCTCAGAGGGGCCCGGGTCCGCGAGGACGAGAGGAGTTCCGGTGCTTCTACTGTGGCGAGGGCACCCGCATCGGAGACCCCAGAGGATCAAGAGGAGTGCGACCCACCAACTGAGCCACGCCCGGGTGAATCGGGAAAAGTCTAAAGCATCCCATGTATTTAGTTTACCCGTAGTGATTGAACATTCAGGCTGTTCTTTTGTTCTTTCAGCGCTCATCGACTCCGGAGAGGTGGAGAATTTCATAGATGAGAAGACGGCGCGGGAGCTCCGCATTCCCATAGTCCCCCTACTCAGCCCACGTGAGCTCCACTCCATAGACGGATCGCCTATAGGGGGAGGCATAATATCACACTGCACACAACCTCTTAACATCCAGACTAGCACCCTGCATTACGAGACGCTCGTCCTTCACCTCACGGTCTCCACCATGCACGCTATCATCCTCGGACTTCCCTGATTAGAATGTCACAATCCCCGAATATCCTGGACAGATAAACATCTCACCAAGTGGTCACCGTATTGCATGCAAAATTGTATGAGGGGTCCCGCATTTCCTTTAGCTACTACGTCGGTTGAGAGCCCCCTGGTGCGGACCCTGGTCAAGATTCCCGCTGAGTACAGTGACCTCCAGGAGGAAATACCGGTACCCGCTTCCCCTCGTCCCTCCTGCCTTAGAACAGTTACGGTACGCTACCGTCTTCACCAAGTTGGACTTGCGCAGCGCCTACAACTTGATATGCATCCGGGAGGGAGATGAGTGGAAGACGGCTTTCAGCACCACCTCGGGACATTATGAGTATTTGGTAATGCCGTATGGGCTTGCCAACGCCCCCTCAGTGTTCCAGAACTTAATAAATGACGCCCTAAGGGACATGCTGGGTCGATACATCATTGCATATATTGACGATCTTCTGGTGTACTCGACCTCCCTGGAGGAACATGTCCAGCATGTCCAGCAAGTCCTGCAATGCCTGCTGCGTTACCGGCTATACGTAAAGGCCGAAAAATGTGAGTTCCATCAGCATTCGATCTCGTTCCTAGGGTATGTTAGCCCAAGGGGGGGTTGCCATGGACCAGCGCAAGGTTCAGACAGTGGTGGATTGGCCCACTTCGCAAACGGTCAAGGAGTTGCAATGCTTCCTGGGCTTTGCAAATTTTTATCAAAGGTTCAACAGAGATTTTAGTAAAGTGGCGCAACCCTTGACATCCCTCCTGAAGGGCAAGCCTTGGCGGCTTCAGTGGACCCCGGCCGCTCAGGAGGCTATGCAGAGACTTAAGCGGGCCTTTACCACGGCCCCCATTCTCAGACACCTGGATCCGTCCCGGCCTTTGTTGTGGAGGTGGACGAGTCAGAGGTGGGAGTAGGAGCCATTCTGTCCCAGAGATTCAGCGAAAAACCTAAATTGCATCCTGTAGAGTTTTTCTCCCAGAAGTTATCGCCAGCAGAACACAATTACGATGTGGGGAACCGCGAGCTCCTGGCGGTTAAACTGGCCCTAGAGGAGTGGCGACACTGGCTGGAAGGGGCCACTCATCCATTTGTCATCTATACAGACCACCAAAATCTGGAGTACCTACGAACTGCCAAACGCCTCACTCCACGCCAAGCTTGATGGTCACTTTTCTTTTCCAGGTTCCACTTCACTCTGTCTTACTAGCCGGGTTAAAAAAACATGAAAGCAGATGCCCTCTCCCGTGTGTATACCCCAAGGGAACAGGCGGCACAGGAGAACTACATTGTACCGCCTCATGCATAGTAGGCGCCGTAGAGTGGTCCCTGGAGCAGAAATAGGCCCGTATCCCGAGTTCACGCATACCAGCGGGCTGTCCTCCCAACAAACTGTTTGTGCCGAAACGGTATCGCGTTGAGCTCATCACCTGTGCCCACCCGACTGTGGCAACGGGCCACCCGGGAGCCCGACGCACGTACCAACTGCTGGCCGCGGAATATTGGTGGCCCAACATGCCCAGGGAGGTTCAACGCACCGTATCCTTGTGCTCATCCTGTGCTCAGTTCAAGGGGGCCGGGAAGTTAATCCCCCTACCGATACCGATATCTGGCCATAGATTTTATAACCGACATGCCGAGGTCGCAAGGAAATACAGTGATCCTAGTGGTGGTAGACCGATTTTCGAAGTCTCTGCGCCTGATCCCCCTACCGGCCATTCCATCCGCCTTCACTTCGGCAGAAGTCTTGTTCCAACATGTCTTTCGCTACTTCGGCATTCCCGAGGAGATTGGGACTGATGGGGTCCTCAGTTCACTTCCCTGGTATGGGACAACTTCATGAGGAAAATGGGAGTCGCCGCCAATCTCACTTCAGGATATCACCCCCAAGCCAATGGACAGGCAAAACGGGCCAACCAAGAGGTCCGAACCCACTGCTCCGCCAACCCAGAAGACTGGAGCCAATTCCTGCCATGGGTGGAATATGCCCAGAACTCCCTATGGCACTCGGCCACACAGCTCACCCCGTTCCAGTGTGTCTTGGGTTACCAGCCACCGTTGTTCCCCTGAGATGCATCTGCAAAAGAGAAAAAAAAAAAAAAAAA
>JAFFST010000051.1:135572-145866 GCA_022414735.1 Noturus placidus | reverse complement strand
TGTGTTGTCCTTGACTATTGTTTAAATTGGTTTGATGTTCCGAAACACTTAAGTGTGACAAACATGCAAAGGAACAGGAAATGAGGAAGGGGGCAAACACTTTTTCACACCACTGTATATGTTCATGTACCTTGCATAACTGCATGAGCCTTTATGACACACTACAAATCAGTACATTTCTGGTCAGTACCTTACTCTGATGACGTGCACTGAATAGAATCAGCCAGGGTTGCGTAGTCCGGACAGTAGCTGCTGGTAGCCAGCTTCAAGCAGGCCTCCAGATGATGATCAGTCATTGTGGAATGGTATCACCCACCCACTTGCTTCAACATTGCTTCAGTTTATTTATGTTTAAGGGAATTTGCTTATGCACAGCTCTCTTAGGATCCTGCCACAGCATCTTAATAGAGTTGAAGTCTGGACTTTGACTCTGCCATTCAAACACCTTGTTTTTTTTCTTTCTTTAGCCATTCAGATGTCAAATTGCTGGTGTGCTTGGGATCATTGTCCTGTTGCATGACTCATTTTCAGCCCAGAGTAAGCGGCTTGACAGATGGCCTCACATTTGTCTCAGGAATATTCTGATATAAAGTGGAGTTCATCATTTTCTCAATGATTGCAAGTTTTCTAGCTGGAATACAAGCTCAAATCATCACACCTCCACCACCATACTTGACAGTTGGTATGAGGTGCTTGTGTTGATACACTGTGTTTGGTTTTTGCCAAGCATCTCCACCTAGGTATGATAATGTTCCAGAACGTTTTATGGTTTGTTAAGTTGAAATTTTGCAAACCATAGTCATGCTTCTTTTTGTTTGTTTGTTTGTTTTGTTTTGTTTTATATGTGACTCTTCAACAGTCACCCTTCCATGAAAGCCATACTTGGTCAGTCTTTCTGATTTTGCGGTCACGAACATAAACATTTAATGTGCTTACAGAGGTCTCACATAATGTAGCTCTTGGCGTTTTCTTTATGTCTCTGAGCATTAACTGTCCTTGAACTGTATTTGCTGGGACCGCCCACTCTTGGGAAGATTGGCAACTGTCATGAAGGCTCTCTATTTGTAAACAATCCATCTCAGTGTAGAATGAGGAATTTCAAATTGTTGGCCTTATAACCCTTCCCAGATTGATGAGTAGCAACACTTGCTTCTCTGAGATAATGGCTCATCTCCGTTCTTCTTGGCATGAAACAAGTTATACTTTTATTGAGGTAGTCACACTTCTTGATGATTAACTAATTCTGTGCATTTCATTAATAACACCTGGCTGCTAATGTCTCTCTTAATGATAAGAAATAAAAAGTGTGTACTTATTTTTTCCCCATCAGATTTATGAATGTTGGTTTATTATTTTGGGAAATAATGACCACAAATTAAACTCTATTGTGTTTTTTAATTTTTTTTGTTTATAGAGGTAACAAATGATTTGTTATGTTTGTTTATATGTATATATTCTCAATTAGAAAGGTGATACAAAATTATTTTTTTCTTTTTTTTTAATTATTTATTTATTTTTTGCTGGCATGGTTTGGGACACTATAGAGCGATCCATTTTTATCCTGATGGGAGGGGTCTCTTCTAGGATGACAAAGCCTCCATTCACATGGCACAAGGACTTAATGAATAGTTTGATGTGTATTAAGATTCTGTAAATTGTATGCTATGACCTTTGCAGTCACCGGATCTCAACCCAATGGAACACCTATGGGAAATTTTGGACCGATTTGTTAGGCAGTGCTGTCCTACACTAACAACACAGCAGCTGGGGGAATACCTGTAGGATGAATGGTGATCATTCCCCCAGTACAGTTCTAGAGACTTGTAGAATCTAAACCAAAGGGCACTGAAGCTGTTCTGCCAGGTCATGGTTCAGTGCTTTTTCCTTTGTCACCCATTATGTGTGTTTATATAGAATATATATAATAAAGGTGTTTTTCCAACACACATTCAAAAACACATTTCAATTCAGATTAATTTTAACTCGTTGATATATATGCATGCAAAATTCTCATCATATGCAAAACCTGTGTGAAGTTTGCTCTTTATATACTTATTTGAATTTAAATCTTAATACAAATTGCAAAATAAAACAGCATATTTGTTTTTGTTTTTTTTGAGGTGTTTATATAAACAGCATAACCAAGCCAGCCTGTTCTAGTGTTTGTTTTTCTAGTCTGTGTATTTGGCATCTCGTGTTGCGCAAAGTATAACCAGTCAGAACAGAGGAGTGCTCCTAGCTTCATTCTAGTATTAGCTCCTGTCGGCACCATTTGTATTGCTGGAACCTTCCGTAGTCTTGGAGAATGGACCATGTGCAGTTCTGATTGCTTGTGCCAAAGTGTGCAGTTGCAAAACATCTTAAGATTCTTGTGTGTTAATTCTGTGTTAAAACTATGATGATGCCATGTGTCTGAAAAAAAAAAATTACAGGGAAGATATGTATGCACAGGATTCAATTGAGCTACTGACTACATCAGGCCTCCAGTTCAAAAAGCATGAAGAAGAAGGCATTGAGACACTGTATTTTGCAGAGCTCCTCATGACTTCAGGTGTGGTGCTTTGTGACGGGGTCAAGTGGCTGTCGTTCCATAGGTAATTTGACTATTCGTTTTTGGTATTGAAATAGCAATTCAATCCACTCATTTTTATACCTGAGGGATACTCGTACCTTTCCAAGTATTGTTAATTCTGTCTGTTTCTTTCTGTTTAGTGGCTATGACTTTGGATACTTGATCAAAATTTTGTCCAACTCAAAGCTGCCAGAGGAAGAAGTTGACTTCTTTGAGATTCTTCGTTTATTTTTCCCCATTATCTATGACGTGAAATACCTCATGAAGAGCTGCAAAAACCTGAAGGCATGCACACTCTTTGTATTTGAAATGTGCAGATATGTTTTTAGAATCTACTGTTGCCAATAAAAAGAAAAAGAAATTAAGTTGAGATTGGCAAGTCTTTTAGACCGTTTTCTGAATCGCATGAAAGCTCTGTGTTAAGTGATGGTTGTGTAATGTTCAGGGTGGCCTGCAGGAGGTAGCTGAGCAGCTGGATCTGGAAAGGATTGGGCCTCAGCATCAGGCAGGCTCAGACTCCCTCCTCACAGGAATGGCATTCTTTAAGATGAGAGAGGTGGGTCAGGAACTGTGCAATTCAAGTTTGCATGTGAGGACACTTTCTAACTTGTATTTTGTTTCATGGTAGTGGAAGTGTAAAGGTGGATATATTGGTAGAAACGAGACACCGGAAATGTTCACATACCTCTTATAATGTGGATTAAGAAGATCTATTACTACAAAACATATGCAATTAGACTATCATTTATCACAAAACTCATTAGTATTGTGTTTCAGTAGAACAAATGTTAGGTATTTGTCAGTTATGTTGGGGCAGTCATTTTCTTCAAACTGAATAAAAAAACGGGGTTTTGCATTTGACCTGTCAACACAAATTAATGTTATTTGGACAGCTTAGATGAAAGCCATGTATTACATTATACCTGTGGACATATTTCTACTAATATTCTGTTAATATCGACTGGTATTCTCCTTCTTGGGTATCTGATAATAAATAGTGGCATAATAATTGTTAAAGTTTTGCTTGTTTGGTAATGTCATTCAGCAACTGCTGCTGTTATTTTTTTCAAAAAGATTTTTACTTTTATTTTTTATTTTTTTCCCTCAAGTAATATGTAAATGGGTGTGCATGCAGTTTTCTTATGTTTAAAATCTGCAGAGGCAGCTCATTCGGACTGGACCATTTACTGCCGACTGATTTCATTACATGAAGACACGCACGTGCTATAACCCATTTTGGTTTAAAATGCTTCTAACATTGCTAAATTGTTGGAGTAAAGGCAATGCTAATGTAACGTGGTTTCCAAAGCCGGTCCGATTTCTCCTATAACGTGATCTCGGTGTCCAACAGTGTTCCCTCTCATTACAGATGTTTTTTGAGGATCATATCGATGATGCAAAGTACTGTGGTCATTTGTACGGATTGGGCTCCGGTTCATCCTACGTCCAGAACGGCACCGGCAACGCCTATGAAGAGGAAGCCAACAAGCAGCAGTCATGACACAACAAGGACCAGCTCACTATAAAGAACTTCACCTGCAGGGCTTAAGACATGTTTGTTTGTTTTTTTTAGTTTTTCATGAGATGTTCGATAGGAATTTGCACTTTAAAGCTCTAAGGAGACTCTTGGTTTTAGATGAAAAGCTAAAAAGAAAACTTCCTCCACTTTGTTGCCTTCTCTACGTTAATCTTTTGTCACAACACATTCCTCTTTTATCATCAGACAAGAAAAATAAGGGTGTTTTATTTTCCGCCTGCAAAGCTCAGCCTAAAGCTACATTTTATGTTTTGTTTTTTTTATCGTTAATTTATTGCATTCATTCACACGCTTTGTTGAGTAGCACACAGGCTATTTCAACATAAAAAAAAACAGTAGGCCAGTTACCTACATGTACAGTTATTCCCTGATTCAAGGAGTACCGTGTCGATATCTCACAACCCGCAGCAGCTTGAGACAGATGGAGCGAGAGACAGTCACATACTGGAAGTTCCTGGCACTTGATGGCACGAGTGAAACCTTGCACTGATTTTACCTTTATGTTGGGCTAACACAGGTTTTACCACAAAATAGGAGAATGATGCATAACTGCCACTATTTAATTGAACTGAGGTCACCTCTTCTGTATCAAGACTCATTTCATTTTTTTTTAAATCTGACTTAAAGGTTTTGTAGTATTTTAGTATAAAATCAAAGCCTTTTATTCATTGTGCTATTTAAAAAAAAAAAACCTCTTAACCAACTCAAGTACTCTGTGTCAGTGGAATTCTATTTACCTGTAGCACTGGTTTTTCATTCATGCATGGTTTGTGCTGTTTGGGTTTTGTTTTGTGCATGTACTGATAGCGTTTGAATAAATGCTGTGTTGAGTCATGGTCTGAGCTTTTACAGAGGAGTGAACTGCATGGACACTGCTTCTCTTCTGTTGAATGCCACCTAGTCAGTTTTCTTCACCCGTGTGTAGAATGTCCATTTTGAGAATATGCAATAACAACGGTGACTGTTTTTAGAGCTTTTGTAAATAAAGGCCTCAGATTTTCTATCGTCTGCAAAGTTGGGAAACATGTTTAGGTGTATTGTTTTACATACACACTTGCATGTGAATTAATGTTTAATTCTACAAAACATTACAGCAGAGATTGCTCTCAGCTTTAAGGATTTTAATGAATACATGTAGGTAGATTCTTTTAAAATGTTTGACCGTTTTCTTAGATGTGTCATGCAGGGGTTTTGTTTGTTTTGGCATTATCTCTTCAAGTATATTACTATTATTGTGTGTGTGTGTGTGTAACATTAATACTGAATCCTAATCTGCAGGTAACACCACATGTAGGCTACAGTACATAAAACAATGGCTTTATTATTTTAACTGAACACATTCATCCAAGTATTTTATGAGCAAATCCATAGTAAATGATAGTCCATGAAACTATAAATCATGTAGCTTACGTTGAATGTGATTGGTGCAGCTTAGTAAATGGTCTCGATAACAATGAAACTTTTGAAGCTAACCTTTTGCCATAACTTATATCTTATGCGGTATAGTTTCTCGATGTGTTGAAGCACTACTCTTTCTAGGATTATAAACAGGGACATAAAAACACTGCAGCACATTTATAAGGTCTTGTCATGTCTGGTTTTCATATTGGTATAGTGTAAAAATACAAGATTTCCCAAAAACAAATGAGCAATAGGTCAAAGACTGAACAAAAAAGTGGAAAAATGTGTACAGTGCCTTCCAGAATTATTGCCAATCTTCATGAAAATTAGCAAAAATAACTGGATGGCTGGATAGATAGTAGGTCAGTCGGTGCAAGATATTGATGTTTCTTTATATATTTGTGTTGTGATTGATTTGTATGTTTGACTAATCATCTTGCTGAAAGCTCTTAAACCAGCTCTGAACCTCCTGGCAGACGCAACCAGATTCTCAGCGGAAATATCCTGGTACCTATCCTGATGCCATCAATTTTCACAAGATCCCTGGACCAGCAGCTGCAAAAGCACATGATGGCAATCGTAGTTCTAATGACGATTGGTGAATCTCTGGTGCGGTATGTTCTCAGGAACTGATACTTCATTGCAATCATTCCAAATAGCTTGTTGTTTAGATACTACACCATTCAACAAACCCATGCAATTCTAAAACTCTGAATTAGCATTCTGCAATCTTTTTTTCTTCTTTCCTTCACCATCCTCCACATTCTGCAGAGGTACTGTGCTCATGGGTTTCATTTATTGGAAATTTTTCTAACTGTTTCTGAAACTGTTTGTTGTTGCCTCAATTGTACTTCATTGTATTTTAAACTGCTTATGCATCTTATATCTATAATATGGTTTATACAAGGCAACAATCACCTGCCTCTATGATGAAAAATACTTTGTTTCTTTCATGCTAAGAAACGAAGGATGACGGAGGAATTTTATATGCTTGCAACCTCGTTGGGGAACAACTACATGGGGAAAGCAATGGCAAACTACCCCACTACTTCTGCCGAAATGCTTTGTGGATCACATCGATGAAATACGTGGAGAGTGTTGACCCATAAAGTGACCGAAGGTCGGTCTCGACTAATAGGTGATAGAGAGAGAGAGAAACAACTGAAAAGGAAAAGGGACTCATAGCAAACGAAAAAATAAGTTGTTTGTTTTTTCTAAATAGTCATTATTGTTTGCATATGTAAAATATGCATTAGAGGTGATTTTTTATTTATTTTTGCCATATTTATTTTTGAGAGAAAATACTATTGTTTTAATGTAATGAGCATGATCTTTTGTTCGAACAAAGATAATAACAAGAAAAGTATTTCATTATGTTTAGGAAAAGTGCCAATAATTCTAGAGGGCACTGTATGTGCAGAACATGATATGTAGACACAAAACAGATTCTCTCCTCTTCAAAAATGTGGCTCTCATGTTGTTCGTGCACGGTGGATTATCTTCACACTAGACACACTGTTCAATTGAATACGTTCAGTGCCTGTGTCCAAAACCACAAAACAGATTTTTTTTTCCAAATGATGTCATTGTATAAACAGATTTCAAAATGCTGTCCACATACACTGCATATGTTTTTGTATACACAATCATATAAATGCTCATATCTCAACACACCAGACCTCTTTTCTGCTTCTTTTTCTAAAGGAAATGACTATTTACGTACAGTAATCGCAAATTGATACAAATTAGTTTTTAAATGTATTCTTAATACTGTTAATTACACTGACGAAATGTGCAAGCAGCTTTAAAATTACTCACATATCGACTATTCTGAAGTGCAAAAGAGTGAACATTTTCTCTTGCTGTGCGTATGAGGGCAAAAAGCATTTCCTTTAGTGACTTGGATTTAAAACCTGTTCATTTGGAGTGTGTCCATGTTAACGCGTTACACGTAATATTTCAACACTGGAAAAAAAACACTCTAATGATGAGTGATGTACAGAGCCAACGAAACAAGTTATCATCATAATGTATACTTCATTAACAATACTAATGTCTGCCTACACATGCAACAACTGAAGCATTAAAAAAATTAAAATAAATAGTACCTTTTGATAGGACTTTGCTACATATCGTCAGCAATTCATGACACCGATCAGGCATTAGAGTTCCTCTGGTATTTTTTTTTTTTAAAGGAATTCTTCGTAACTTTCAGATTTGTAACGGAACATACATATGCACCATACAGCATGCACAAAACCACAACGTTTCATCCCAATTTCATATTAAAGTTAGCCTCAAAACAAGTTCACAAGGTACAAACAAGGCATTAGCTGTAAATAATCACTTGATGATTATTTGTTGTCACTCCAATAATATTTTCTGTGTATATTTAGGACAGTATACACACACACACACACACACGCACACGCGCACACACACACAAGGTCTCCATACTTTGTACAAAAGTACAAAAGACTAACGGTCCTAATGAATATAGCCACTCCGGTAACACTGCACTGTCAGCTTTTAATAAGAAGCACCTTGCTCAAGCAATTACATGGAACCCACTGGAGAATTTCTTGCAGCAGAAGAAAGGTTCTTCACTGTTCCACGCAGAACCACATAGGGATCTGACAAAGAATGTGAGAAAGGCCACAAATATACAGTAAGTTCCAAAAGTCTGAGACCACATTGAAAATCTACACTTTTTTTTATTATTATTCATTCACAATTGGAAATAAATAACGGTTTTTATAATTTTTAAATATTTTAAAACAAAGAAAGGAAATGTTCGATATCTTGAACATTTGATATTCAAGATTCTGTACAATTTCTAAATCCCTATTTAAATGTAAGCGCATGTATGATATTGACCATGTTAACTGCCTTGTACAAAAGGTCAGATTTTCTTCATGCCTAATCTCTTTTATTGACGCAGGTGTTCAGACAACACTGAAGGATTTGATCTAAAATGGGTCATAAGGTTTCGCACAGAATTGTGGAGTCCATACCAGGTCAAGTGCACACTTTCGTTAAAGCAAAAAGAGAACATGCCAAATACCAAGAAACTCTGAAATTCATGTAAATATTTCAAAGATTTTACTTTTCACCAAGTTGTCATCAATAATATAATTTCTAATGAAATATGTTGTATTAAATTAGAAAATAATCCAAAATTGAAGCATTATCATTAGTGCTCTCAGACTATTGAACCCCACTGAATATTACTATTGTTTAAACATTTCGTAATTGACAAAATACATCCTATTAACTTATTTTGTGACAAATGTGATACTATCATATTTCATACATTATATATATTAAAAAAAAAAAAAAACATGAAAAAACAAACCTTGTTTCCTTAAACAAGTCAGGACTGGCCAAACTATGTGTCTTTCTCTATACTCATGGCCGGGTTGCTTGCTCCTGTTCAGAATGACAAAAAAATAAATAAATAAAGATACATTAGGTGTATCAACACACCACCTACCCTACAGTCTGCTACAGTAGGTTTCTACGTGTTGTGTAATCATAAGATCAGCTGATCAGCCGACAAACACAAACAGTTTCTGTCATAACACTTTCCTTCAAAACATCACATGTACTAGAAGGAACTAAATCATATGAGAATGCTGACAACAAAACACACTTTGTTTCAATATAAACCACCCTCATGTATCCTTAAGTAGGGCCTGCGGCTTGACCTTGATTATCATTTAAAGAGTTATTATTTGGGTCACCTTGGTTTTATTACAGCAATATAAGCCTGCAAACATAAGCATTTCAGGCATTCTGTCTTCTCTGAAAGTATTGGTACGGCAAGGGCAATTATTTTGTTTGGGGTATACACTGAAGACATTTGGGTTTGAGATCAAAAGATGAATATGAGACAATAGGTCAGAATTTCAGCTTTCATTTCCTGATATTTACATCTAGAGGTGTTAGAACTTAGAACATAGCATCTTTGGTGGCAGACCATACAATTTTTTGGTGAGCATAGGAAAGCATAGGAACAGATAGTCTTAAAGTAAAATAAAGTAAACAACACTTAATATTTGGTGGCATATCCCTTGTTTGCAATAACTGCATCAAGTCGATGACCCACTGACATCCCCGGACTGTTGCATTTTTCTTTTGTGAGGCTTTTCCAGGCTTGTACCACAGCTTCTTTCAGCTGTTGTTTGTTTCAGAGGTGGGTTTCTCCCTTCAGTCTCCTCTTCAGTAAGTGAAATGCATGCTCATTTAGATTAAGGTGTGGTGATTGACTTGGTCAGTCTAATACCTTCCACTTTTTACCCCTGATGAATCACAATCTGGCTTTCTGATTCTTAATGCTGATCAATGGTTTGCTGATCTTGTAGTATGGTCTCTTCATTTCTGTTCTCAAAGTCTTCATCATATGGTGAATTGTTATATCTTCACCCCTGTCCTGTGGATGTTGTTGGTGATGTCACTGAATGTTGTTTTAGGGGGTTTCTTTATAGCTCTCACATTGTTACTGTCATCAACTGTTGTTGTATTCCTTCTTGAGGTCTGGTTCTTAATATACCAGTTGCTTCTTTTTTTCCCCAGGACATACAAATTTTTGTATTGGCTATTCCAAATGCAATGGCTAGGATAGATTTAGATTTAGGATAGATTTTTTTGTAGCGCACTACAACCTCAAGATCTCCAATCTTGTTAGATATTACAGGACTCGGTACTCCAGAGGAGGCTTCACCACATATTAATTATAAGGGTGCCAACAAATTTGAAACCAAGAAACACAAGATGAAATGTGT